>CAEFZP010001622.1:330000-413748 GCA_903064625.1 Mallotus villosus
TGCTGGCCGGTGGGACTGCTTAAACAGCTCAGCTGTAATCAGGAATGGTACTCCCGCTGCAACAAAACACCAGTATTACAAACTATAATCACACGCACATACACACAATACACACACGACCACACCTAAACACTACACACACGCACACTATATAAAATACATACATTCACAATACACAGTTCTAGTATTCAAATCAAAATGTCCTTCATTCATATAACATTTTCTTAAAACCCTAACTGACACATTTTGGAGTAATGTTTGATGTTGTGACATCACACAGTGTGAATCCAAGTATTCTAGTATTCTAGTATTCGAGTATTCTAGTATTCTCTCTGGTCTGTGTGATGAAGTGGTTTTATTAACTCCTGATCAAAATGTGCATAATGACTATTGTGAGTGAGTGTAAAAGCAAACAGTTTAACCAAGGAGTAGTTTGTGTATACTATACATCATTTATGATTAATCTGTGATTCATTTTAATATAATGCATAAATACTGCAACTGACCAATAAGGTATGAATACGCCTAATTACGAGGAGGCTTCCATTGTAGAGCTGAGGTATGTGTGGGCGGGACGTCATACATCATCCTGCATGCAGCAATCGTCTGAGCAATGACTCTTCTCATTACTCCCTCTTAGGAACAAAACCCCCCCTCACATGCAAACTGTAACCTACACGACTGGGAGCTTAAAACAGGGACTGGATTTTCTTTCGACACCAGAGGGCGCCATTTGCTCATGTAAGATCAGAAGGCGACCCACAGCTCATCACACTTCTCTGGTGTTTCCCTCAGAGGAGATGACGACGACTGTAATTCACGAACAGACTTTTAGAATGACCTACCGGGGCCGATGCAGAACCCAGCGATGATCCCGACCACACACCCCACACTGACGTACCGCATGAACGACACGTGAACCTGCAGGAGAGACGTAGAGAAGACACCGGGACCATTACAACGTGAACGGTGTTGAAAAACACGCGCGCGCACATGCGTACACCACAAACAAGCACACACCTACCTGTAGAATGAGGGAGAAGGTGATCCCAGCACAGCAGATTCCCATGGTTGCAAACCCCCCGATAATGAGAGGCCTTCTTCCCAGCTTCTCTATGGTGAAACACTGGAGGGAGGAAGAGAGTGAGAGAGAGAGGGGGAGAGAGAGAGAGAGAGAGAAGAGAGAGAGGCCATTCAAACTACAGTAGATTCACCTTAAACATTGGTCAAAATTGTATAGAGTAAGATAGGAAACTTCTAACAGCTGAACAGCAGCTTCTGACCAGCAGCCTCTGACCAGAGGTCCCAGACTCACCCCAACGAGGCCAGCGATGATCTCAATGGCCCCCGTACCCACTGTGGTGTACTGGATCTCTGGGGGAGGGATACCTGCATTCTCAAATATGTCGTTGGTGTAGAACCAAATCTAGGGGGAAGAGAGAGAGCAAGTGAGAGAGTGACAGAGAGAGAGAATGAGAGATAGAGAGAGAGAGAGAGAGAGAGAGAGAGAGAGACTGTCCAAGATATACACTTGCCATGCCTAGATCCATTTCATCAAGCCCTCGTTCAGCCCTTTATCAGACACAGAACAAGATGTTTCTCCTTCGATTTCGTACAAAGACACTGAGTCGTGCGGGAGAAGAAGGCCATTGCGGAGGAGAGAAGATCGAGCGCGGCAACTGTAAGCCTGAGGGGCATCGGCGCAGGTGGCAGAGCATGGCGCAGGTGGAAGCAACATGGCCTCTCGGTAACAGTGGACAACCCCTCAGTTTCAATTGCATTCAATTTGGGGACTGTGCAGAGAGGCTAACTCCAGACAAGGGGACCATCAACAGGAACAGCAGACGGCGGGAGTGAGTCTTGTTCAGGTGGCGACGCACACACACACACACACACCCGCTCACACACACACACACACACACACACACACACACACCCCTCACACACACACACACACCCGCTCACGCACACAAATGGATACCGTATGCACAGGCAGACACCCCGACGACACACGATCACACAGCTGTGCTTACGGAGGACTGCCAAGGTTTGCTAACCGTCACATCTCCTTAAGCCTACAGATCACAGGAGACAGCTGCCTGATATCATCGTCGTCATCACTGCCATCATCGCCTCGTCCACGAACCTCTTCTCCTTCATCCTCACACTGCCGTCATCACCGCGTCGAGCACCGGCTGCACATTGGTTTACGACCGCTAATTAGCAGCTAAAAATACAGTCAGGAGATGAATTTGCTAATGAGTTTGTGCTCTGGCTACTCGAGCGGGCGTATCGTGGCCCAGGAGTCCCTGTAATCATTTGAATAATTAATGTTTCTCAGTGGCATAATTCAAGGAGGGATTTGTGCGAATCCAATCTCTGTAAAGTGATGACTCGCGGCTTTGGGTCTGCTCTCGGGGTCCGCATGGGGAAGCAGAGAATCAAGCTTTCTATTTAGTCATCTTTTTCTCACAGAGTACTGTACATTACATCTGGGATATAGGAGGAGGGGCAGGTGAACTGTTGGTCTTCGTGGACAAGAATTTCTAATAATAATTGACTGTCGGCCAACAAAACTTTGAACTGGCACTTGAAAAAGGGAAGGGAAAGTGTTGATGATGGGGAATGGAGGCTGAAACTAAAAAGCTGTGAGAAAAGAAAGGAAGGGCATAACGGGGGGATGGATGAGGGGCAGACTGGTGCATGGAGGTGAGAAGGAGACAGGCATGGGGCACCCAGGGGAGAGAGCAAGACAGATGGAGAGAGGGAGAGAGAGAGAAAGACGGAGGAAGCGAGGGAGAGAGACAAAGAGGCAGAGGGAGAGAGGGAGAGGAGACAGGGGAAGAAGGCGCGAAGGAGAGAGGCAGAAGAGAGGGAGAGGGAGAGAAAGAGACAGGGATGGAAGTATGAGAGGGAGAGAGGGCGCCAAGGTAGGCTGAGGAGCCAGGCGGCAGAGCGATCGTAGGAAACAGAAACACGCGAGCCGGACTCACAGCGTCGATGCCAGACAGCTGCATGCCGATGTTGATGACCACCACGCTGAGAAGCTGCCAGCGCACCGATGGGTCCAGCACCAGTTGCCATACCGACACGGTCTCCACGGAGGAGAGGGAGCGCTGCTCCTCCTGCATCTCCTCGATCTCCGCTTGGATGTTGCACTTGGCCCGGTACCACTTTAGAGCTGGGACAGGAAGTTCATGTCAGGAAATGACATCACAGACATACAAAATAAATGGGATAGATGGAATGTGTGTCATCTTTCCCAATGTTTCACCTACCATAGGTGTCAACATTCGACCTCAGAAAGTAGACATACTATGTTTGTTCCACACACACACTGAGCCATCTGACTCCATTCACAAACAGTAGATATGCTCACGATCACAGATCTTAAACCAGAGTAGCGCCGTGAGCAGTTTTCGGACACCTCTTTGGATTCGGCGCGACTAGAAGTGAGCGGCGTGCACACTGACCGGTGATCGTGGCGTGGACGTTGTGTTTCTCTATCAGCAGGTAGCGGGGGCTTTCCGGAAACCATGGCAACAACATCAGCTGAATGAAGGTGGGCACCACCACCAGTGACAGAAACAGGGGCCAGTGCTCCTCCTGTAACCGTGGAAACGTTGGTTTATAATCATGGGATGACGGACAGACTGAGAATGAAGAAAAAGCAGGTGTCCGCAATGTTTAAATCCATACGAGATCTAGTATTTTGGTCCATGAAAAGCATACCTAAACCAGGAAATCAATAGAAAGCTCTTTCATTCAAAACTAGACCTTTCTACAGAACTAAGGAGTCTTTGAATGTAGATGTCTTCATCTATTTACCCATGGGGTTTTGGCTGATTACAACAACAACCACACCACAGTCATGAGTAACTCCCTCTGGACTTTTGGGCAACTATTGGGTAACTGGGCACATGGAAATATTTTCATGACAGATTTGAACAGAATTTCCCTAAAACATTATACGGTGGAATTAAGATAATCTTCACACTTCCCCGTGACCACAACGGACTTTCACATTATCCATCAAAAATGAATTATCAAAGTTTGTCAGCATGTGATGTCCAAGTGTACACAGGATGCATTCACCAAGACCTCAACACGTACAAAGTTCATGTTTCCAAACATTCCAGGAAGTGCTAACCTTCCCCAGGAGCTCATGGAGGCCCAGGACCTGAGCGGAGAAGACCCCGGCACAGATGAAGATGCTGGGCACGAGGCCGAGGAAGCCTCGGAGGTTCTTGGGAGCGATCTCCCCCAGGTACATAGGAACCACACTGAGGGATATGCCTGGGCAAGAACATGGGGAGAGGATACGGTGAGAGTTAGCTCAACACAGCAGACGGGGCGTGAGTGTGCGTATAGGGTTGAAAAGTTGGGCTTGTGTTCGTGAACGGCAACATCGTGCTGTGTGTCTTTGTGTGTACTGTATGTGTGTGTGTGTGTGTGTGTGTTGTGGGGGGGGTATGTTAATTACCTGAGTGTATCCCAGTGATGAAGCGGCCAATGATGACCATCTCAGGAGAAGCACATATTCTGCTGAAGCCCATGAGTGACCCGGCGATAAACACCAGCACCGTTGAGTTCACCACTGTGCCCTTCCTGATCATGCACACACGCACACACACACACACACACACAAACACACACACACACACACACACACACACACACACACACACATACTGGTGTTATGTGGTCCATCTCTCATAAAAGAACTTTGATTATCAAAACAGGCAAACTAATGTACCAAGACCTTAGATTATGGCATTGGAAATGTGCATAAAAGCATGTGGGCCAGGTTTATGCAAGCAGGACTTCCTCAGCCTTTATCAGTAGTAAACTCTCCCACTGAGAAACAACCAGGGCTGGCCATGTCTGGTGTTAAGAGTTGTGATTAGTCATAAAACACTACCGGGTGGTGAAATTGATCAGACTATAAACAGCCTTGTAAATCATTCTCTTTCATCTGTATGTAAATGCACAGCCGTGGAGGTGTTAGAGCTCTTCTGTAAACAAGCTCACAATGTCAGAGATTTGAACTGCTGGAGGTGCAGAAAAACCTTCAGTGAAACCGGTTGAGAGTTTTCATTAGGAGAGGTACAGGGGACAGGGTTGGTGCACTTTGAAGGGTAGAGGGGACAGTGCTAGTGCACTTTGAAGGGGGAAGGGGACTGTTCTGGTCCACATATGGGGCCAGGGGAGAGAAATGTGAGCAGGGTCATCACTGAGTTTAGGAGGGTAGAAGCCTGATAGATGGTGCAGGTTCTCTAACGACCTCAGCGCTGGATGAGGATGTGATGGGTGTGTGTGTGTGTGTTCGTAAAAAAAAAGTTTTTATTTGTGAACGCATGAATGCGAGTTTGTTTGGGGTTTCTGTTTGGAGAGTGTGAGCATGTATGTGTGTGTGTGTGTGTGAGTGATTGAGTGTGTGCGTAGAGCTCCATGTTCCAGGCCTAGGTGGCCGTGCCCACAGCTCCAGATGCTTCAGTGTCTCTGAGGCTGGTCATGCCAACTGGCTGACATCCACCCTAAAGATGGCCCGTCTCCCGGGCTCGCAGTGGGGTGAGGGACCAGAGCATCGGAACTGGCCAGAACCAACTCAGAGGTCTACAAAGGACAGCACTTTCCAAACTGTGGTCCAACTTCAGTCACCCTTTCAGTCAAGCTACATCACAGTTGCAAAAGTTCAAATGCAGGCCTGTAATTACAGGGGTGGAGTTCAGTCAGAGCTGACGGGCAGAACCTCTCTGATAAAGAGGCAATGGATGAGACCCGTGAACACGTTTCTAAGTTGGGGTTTTCCTGAAACCCAACTGTTAAAAAAAACCGTGCCTCTCCGAACGTCACTCGGCAAGCACGTGCCCTCGCTTGCCGCCAAAAAACCTCCAGCGTCTCCGATCACGTGACCTCTCTCGGTGCGTGTACGGCGGGGCGAGGCGGCCGAGGAGGTCCGCGTGAGTGCGCGTGGCGCACGGCTGAGCGGGTGTGCCCGCGGCGTGTGCGTTGAGGGCCTCACCTGCCGAAGCGTGTGACCAGTATGCCCACCATGAGGGAGCCCACCAGGCCGCCGACGGCGAACACGGACACGGTGAGGGAGTACATGAGGGTGAGGGCCTCGCTGTCCAGGCCCGTCCCATTACGGCTCACCGATGTCCTGTTGTAGAAGTCCTTGATGTACTGGTGGTAGAAGGAACGAAGTAAGGAGAGAGGACAGAGGAGGAGGGAGATACAAGTGGGAGTTAGAGTGTGTGTGTGTGAGCGGAGATACATGACTGCTATTTGAAGGAACAGGAATACTATGTCATGCCTGTGGTTTGCTGAATTTGTTCCCGTGCTTGGTGATTTAACATTCTTTTCATGAGAATGAACTCAAATGCCTTAGAACTGAATGGAGAGAGACAGTTATCGAAGGTACGGTTTTCAAACTAGCATGTGATACTGATCAATGTACAACATGTGGCGTTCAACATCACAGAAGACATGAAGCTGACATTCACACAGACAAATACCACTCTGTCAGTGCCCAGTCCAAGATGTACCAACTGCATTTGACTAATCAGCGTATGTCTCTCAAAATGAGTCTAAACCTACAACTGTGTGTGTCCTTGTCATGAGGCCTCGCTATCTCTCTCTCTCTCTACGTCTCTCTTTCTTTCTATGGCAGTTAAGGGTTGTGGACTAATCCAATTCCTCTAGTCTCTCCTCTTTAAACCTTAACCTCCAAATCAATTTACCACAGGCCTGCACAGTGTGGGCCATTCAGGATCCATTCAACCACTCAGAGGCCCAGTACAGAGGCGAGAGACAGGAAGTCTGGCAGGCACTCGGACATGTTCATGCAAGTAGCAGGCCCGTCACTTCCTGTGAAGGCGCCGGCCTGCCCATTGGGAGCAACGTGGTGTTCAGAGTCTTGCTCAAAGATACTTCAGAACATGGCCTGGGTAGAGTCGGGGATCGGACCGCCAACCTTGTGATTAACAGACAACCCTCTACCCCCCTGAGCCACAGCCTCGGAGTGGACCCAGACACCAAGCAGGAGGGAGCGTACATGGAGTGGACCCAGACACCAAGCAGGAGGGAGCGTACATGGAGTGGACCCAGACACCAAGCAGTAGGGAGCGTACATGGAGTGGACCCAGACACCAAGCAGGAGGGAGCGTACATGGAGTGGACCCAGACACCAAGCAGGAGGGAGTGTACATGGAGTGGACCCAGACACCAAGCAGGAGGGAGCGTACATGGAGTGGACCCAGACTCCAAGCAGGAGGGAGCGTACATGGAGTGGACCTAGACACCAAGCAGTAGGGAGCGTACATGGAGTGGACCCAGACAGCAGTAGGGAGCGTACATGGAGTGGACCCAGACACCAAGCAGTAGGGAGCGTACATGGAGTGGACCCAGACACCAAGCAGTAGGGAGCGTACATGGAGTGGACCCAGACACCAAGCAGGAGGGAGCGTACATGGAGTGGACCCAGACACCAAGCAGGAGGGAGCGTACATGGAGTGGACCCAGACACCAAGCAGGAGGGAGCGTACATGGAGTGGACCCAGACACCAAGCAGTAGGGAGCGTACATGGAGTGGACACACCAAGCAGGAGGGAGCGTACATGGAGTGGACCCAGACACCAAGCAGGAGGGAGCGTACATGGAGTGGACCCAGACAGCAAGCAGGAGGGAGCGTACATGGAGTGGACCCAGACACCAAGCAGGAGGGAGCGTACATGGAGTGGACCCAGACACCAAGCAGGAGGGAGCGTACATGGAGTGGACCCAGACACCAAGCAGGAGGGAGCGTACATGGAGTGGACCCAGACACCAAGCAGGAGGGAGCGTACATGGAGTGGACACACCAAGCAGGAGGAAGCGTACATGGCACAAACTGAGTTCGACACCAGAGGAACTTTGATCTTGCGTATACCATTGGTAGGATCCAACTGAGGAGCAACTGTATGAAGCCTATGTTTGCTTATAATATTTATGGTTATAACTCTTATGTTTGCTTCTTGAAATACTTGTTAGTGAATAAACCGGTTTCTTTGTTTGAACACACTTTGCCTACTCTGTTCCGTTGTGACGGACTGCCCTACACCCCGCTTACTGGTAAAACCTCTCATGATACCACAATAGATAGTATAAAATCATATCTTAGATAGCTATGATTAGGACTAGTATTTTAATTATTTGTACAGTGACCTCTTGACTGAGGTATCCTGTACAGTTAGCATCCAGCATCCAGCAGCCAGCATCTCCACTATACAGTTAGCATCCAGCATCCAGCAGCCAGCATCTCCACTATACAGTTAGCATCCAGCATCCAGCAACCAGCATCTCCACTGTACAGTTAGCATCCAGCATCCAGCAGCCAGCATCTCCACTGTACAGTTAGCTTTCAGCATCCAGCAGCCAGCATCTCCACTGTACAGTTAGCATCCAGCAGACAGCATATCCACTGTACAGTCATCCTTAGGCAGACTTGCATTCCTTCTGATAAAGAGCAGCCCCAGTTTGTCATTCAGTCCACATTCCTGACCACAACCGACCCACTGACACTTTTCTCCTCTCTCTCTCTCTCTCTCTCACTCTCTCTCTCTCTCTCTCTCTCTCTCTCATTTGCCTGTCTCACAGCAAGTTAAAGTTCACTACATTCTTTTTTTAAATCATAGTATTTTGTCATTCAAGAAATTATGAAAGATGTAAGTGCTGAATCTCAGCTCAAGGGTTGATCATCCTAAATCATCCGTTGACATCCATGAAGCATTTGGTTGAAAGTATGAGTTATAAACACGCCTCAAATCAGACATGGGTCCATAATGCAGTGTTCAGATTGGTTATCTTGGTTTCAGAGCATTTTCATACAAAGCCAAAATGTAGTTAGTCAGGGATAAAAAACCAGAGTGGATACTGGCAAAACAGTTCTCTAAAGGGATGGGTATTTTTTAATATATCTAAGGACGTGTCTCTAAGATGGTGAGTATCAATGCTTTGGATCGAGGTCGTCGTGTACACAGTTTGTTGGCCTTACCACAGCTGGAGAGTTGACCACTGCCAGGTTGTAGCCATAGAGCATGGAGCTCCCGAAGGAGGTGAGGAACGCTACCGCCAACAGAGAGGAAGTCAGGTGCTGGTAGGGAGACAGAGGGGGTAGGGGGACAGAGGGGGGTAGGGGGAACAGTGGACACATGAGGGAGGGGGGGGGAGAGACAGAGGGGGTAGGGGGAACAGTGGACACATGAGGGAGGGGGGGGGTAGACAGAGGGGGTATGGGGGAACAGTGGACACATGAGGGAGGGGGGGGGGACAGAGGGGGGTAGAGGGAACAGTGGACACATGAGGGAGGGGGGGGGACAGAGGGGGTAGAGGGAACAGTGGACACATGAGGGAGGGGTGAGAGGGGGGGGGGTAGGGGGAACAGTGGACACATGAGGGAGGAAGGTTGACAGAAGTGAGAGGGGAAAGACAGATTAAAATCTCTGAGGAAGAGAATATCATACTGTCTGAGGACAAGAAAATCAGTGAATGAAGGCTGATAAAGGGGAACAGATGATATTACCAAGAACCTTAGCCCAGCTTCTATCCTTTGACACAATCTGTGAGTTACCTTTTATAAAATGATGTATTCACATTTGTGTACATACAGTACACACACACATGCTTTATAATAACTCATACTGTACATTTCACTGACACACATGGATGTAGAATGTAACCACTCTTCAAGGGACAGGAGTCCACTACTAAAACTGGACTGAAAGCCATCAGTCTAAACTAAAAGATCTCGAGTGCCTAATGACTTTAGAATTGGTTTCTTCTGGCTTTTACCTGTTTTGCTTTGTCCTAGAAGAGAGGAGACAGTAGAAGAAAAGAAAAAATGTTCACCGTTTGAATAATTATTAAGCACAAGTTTCTATCATCTAAATTACTCATTTGGACTAATACATAATATAGTGTTACTTGCTGCTGTTTACTGCAAGTTGATGTTCACTTAATGGGGGTCAAAGAAGGGAAGAGTCAAGAGTCTGAGTTTGAACTTGGGGCTCACAGGAAATTTATCAGGAAGTTTTCCAGCTAATTTGCCATTCAAGTTAAGCTTCCTAAACTGATCAGTAACATAGATATTCAATTACAGTAATGGTGAGTTGAGAAATCCGATCTGACAATCTGAATTCAATCAGATAGGCCTAGTACAGGCCATAATAATTTGGCAGGTATTTCCAGTACAATCTAAAAGGAACCCATGGCTGTCCTCAATCTGTGGTTGAGATCTACGGTCAGAGCGACGCCCTCTTAACCATAACCAAAGTCGAGGTCAGGCCAGGAAACCTCACTCAAACTTAATTTGGGCGTTAAGTGGTCAGATGCAGTCACTTACACTCACACACGTGAGAAAGGTTCTTCAGACATTGTCTTGTGACATATAATTATCAATCAGTTGAGAACCTATCCCCTTATTGAGAGGAAAGCATGCAGGGATTCAATAAGCCATGTTTGAAAATGTCCTAAAATTACATTTACAGGTTGTGAATGACACAAATGAAAAAGTATGATAAAACTAGGAAGCAAATATATGACCAGCTTCATGACACCAACTTGTGGAGGATTTATATTCTTCTCTACTCTAATGAGTTAACATCACTCAATATAGGTAATTTCAGTGAGCAAACCTACAGTTAGACTAATAGCTGGAATATCTAATTGAGGAAATACTACAGGCCAACTTGTCCTTTGAAATGTGTGTGTATAGCCTACATATTGCCAAAATAGTTTGTAACAATATTCTCTGACCAAATATTGCCAAAATGTTAAAGTTAATTCGACACAATTCATTCAATCACTTTACGCTTAACATATGATAACATAAATCAAATGGACAAACTTACGGATGTAATTTTCCCCGACGACGTTAACAAAACTTCCTCAGCCATTTATGAATCTGTCATTGAGTAGCTTCTCTCTCCCCGGCGATAAAAAGAAAGATAATTCCCTCTACTCTTTTCTTGAAGCCACCGGCATCACAGTGAAGCCCATTTTGAGACAGGCGTGGTTATAGTTTCAACTCTCAAGAGGACAACCCCGTCACAGGTTACTGAAGTTAGGAGTGTGATAATCTACGGCGTGTCGGGCGTCTCCAGCCCCCGGGTAGCGCAGCGCTCCTGGCTAACAAGTAGAGGCCAGTGTCATCACATGATGGCGAGCAACGTGATTCTCAGAGAAAGACTGCTGAAATCAATTAGCTAAGTGAATTTACAAAGCCCCTTAGACTGGACAGTCAGAAGTAGGGACGGGGCCAACATGGTGAGTTGAACCCAGGCCTACATCTGTAGTTTTATGAGGAGAAGATCAGCCTTTTCTCAGGTGTGTACCTGTGATACTTACACCTTATTAATATACAATAATGCAGGTCCTATCTATCTACTGTTTATATATATTACTGCCCCTTTCCCCCTTGCCTGTAACACGGAAATAATTAATACCTATTACTAAACCTTGTAGGGGTAGGCTATTACTGTTACACACCATTGCCACAGTTAAAGCCAAGTTTTTATTTCTAAACATACAATAAATGATCTTCAATCATCATCATCATCTCCTTCACAATGAAGAAACACATGTAGTCATTTACACAAAAAACGATAAACTGTTAAACAATACCTGTATTTACAAGTATGAATACAATTCTTATGTACTGCATAACCATTTTGAATACAATTCTAATCAAACTAAATGCACCTTAATTATTACATTAATAATGACTATATTTATATGTATGTGTGATTCATACTGTTTTAGTCTCATATTTTCGGAGAAGTCAAAATCTGATGTCATGACTCCTTTGTACAGCTTGCAGTTTATAAAAAATCTATTATGACTTCACATAATACACTATTCATGGAGCCAAAGATGTGAGACAGCTGTACTATACTGACTGCTCACAAAGGCAAGAAAGAGAAAAAAAGTGAGAAAGACAGCTAGGGTGGGTTCAGACAGAAATCCATTGCTCTGTCTCTGAGAAAGAATGGCAGAAAGAAAAAAAGAAAGAAAGATTTAAAAAAGCAGTTATTGCGTCTGTCTTCTCCTTAAGGCTGAAATTGATTTGAATTGACCCACGCGTGTGTACGTGATTAAGATCAGTGACCCTGCATGCCATCCAATACCCTCAGCTACCGGAACCTTCTCCATAAACCCCCTCCCGCCCGTGTGGTGTGTAGCAGCGTGATAGAAGTACAGTCTTGTCCATGTGGCTCTTGTTACGCTTATGAGTAAACTGTGTTCCTGCTCTCAGCCAATGAGAGTCCTTCATTTTTTAATACGAGCAGAGTTCAGCATTCTTTGTCCTCAGTAAGGCTGCTGTACAGATGATAAGATGATAAGACAGGACTGGATGGAAGCACTGGTTCATATGACTCCACCATATGTCCTGAATACACACACACACACGGAGAGAGAGAGAGAGAGAGAGAGAGAGAGAGAGAGAGCGAGCGAGCGAGAGAGAGAGAGAGATGAGAGAGAGAGAGAGAGAGAGAGCGAGCGAGAGCGAGCGAGAGCAAGAGAGACAGAGAGAGAGAGAGAGAGAGAGAGAGAGAGAGAGAGAGAGAGAGAGAGAGAGAGAGAGGAGAGAGAGAGAGAGCAGTGTGTGAATGATGTTGCTGTGGCAGGGAGTCCCCCTGGTGGATAGTGACCTTACTGTCTGGAGGAATTCTTCAGTAAGTGTAGTTCATTGAGACTGAGGGAAAGATGGATTAAGGAATATACTGTGTTTCATCCAAAACCAGCTTCTAACCATGAACATGTAATTTACAAGCACTATTCCCTATGCTGCACACTTAATTCTTTCCCCCACATGCTCATTTCCTTCAATCCTGTGATGCCATTGGTAGGTCCTCCAGGCGGTCTCCAGGGTGATCGTTAAGGGGAGGGGCTGTAAGATGGATTACCCTCCGCCATATTGGCCATCAGCACCAATCAGCAGCCAGGCAGGAAATGGATGGCTCTAATTTGTTCTCATTATTATCATACCAGCCATGATGCTCAGACAGACACACACACGCCGCTCGCTGTCACTGCCGTGAAACGCACCCATTAGTTATGTTGGGAGACAGCCTGTGTGTGTGTGTGTGTGTGGGTGCAAGCAATGTGTGTGTCTCTGTGAGTATGACAGAATGGGATACTCACACACACTCTTTCTCACAAACACACAAGCAAACACACACTTCATCGCAACCCTCCCAGAGTGATGTAGCATCTTCAGAACACCAGAGCACACAGTCATTTATACAGCCAGCACAGACTACACTAACAGTGTCAAGAACTCAACTTTCTCAACGGCACAAACGAATGCTGACAGATACAATTCAGTAAGTTAAGGAACCCCGAGTAAAAACACAACCAGAAGCAGAACAACTCAGCAGTTGAAAAGACAAGTAGACAAGGCAGTGTTCACCATTAAAGTACATTAAGCAGTCAGTACGCACAGCGGCTGTAGGTGTAATACCCTGAGCTGTTTTACTCTCCCTGTCCTGCTCTTTGATTGACACCTCAAAAGGGTCATTCCGTTTTTTTTTCTTCTAAATTCATGGTGTAAATGTCAGATGGGCATGAGGAGAGGGCCTTAAGGCCTTATGGAGGTCCTGGGTCTGTGTAAATGTCATTTTGAGTATGTGTGTGTGTGTGTGTGTGTGTACCGTATGGCCCTCAGGGTTTCAACTGAGGTTAGTCTCTGAGATGGAAACACTGATTGGAATCGAGCCCTCATTCCTGGGTCCAAATGTTACCCTCCTTGTACACACGCACACACACACATATATATGCACACACACACATGTGCACACACACATACACACAATCAATACAGACCATTACCAAGCTTTAATACACTCTACACTTCACCATTGTCTTGTGTTGCTTACAAATCTGCCCTTTTAAAGCCAGAATGAGTATTGTGGTAGGGTGTAGGGAGGTGGGACAGTGTGACATTAGAGGTACAATAGTTAAAACATTTCTGTAAAAGAAAGTCAGAGTTTTGTTTTCTATGAACATGTTATGTACCTAATGAGGCCCTTATGAGAGTTGTTTAGTTACACAGGCAACTCTGTGCCAGTTGACAATACATTTTTTGGAGCGGCCCGCTACATTCCAGCCAATCCTATTCCAGCTAAAAGTAAGGTGGGTGTTCCTACTTTGCTCATTTTGTGAAAACACTGTCAATCAAACTCAAGGTGAAGGAAAGCGGTTTCTCTTGTTTGAATGTATTTGATATTACCTGGTGCAGCTTTAAAGATTTCCTTTGAGCTGACCAGAGTGGGTAGGCTGTATTTAATGTAAACAATGTGAAAATTAAAAATCAACAGGCAGTGAAAAGAAGACATACATCAGCCACTGTGTTGCTCTAACCAGAGTACCTGGAAGTGAACAGGATATTCATAGTGCAGGCTTATGTTCAAACCCGGGTCAAAATACATATTTTTCCACCACATTTAACCTCAGTGACTCGGTGACAGAAAAAAACCCGGATTTGAAACCTCTTATCCATTACAGGTAGCATAAGTAGGCCAACAACCACTCATCTGAAGTAGAGCTGAGGCCTACAGCACAGGTCCCCAGGACATGGATCTGGACCATGGGGTCTGGACTCTGTAGGACTGTCTGGGTTTAAATGCTTAGTTAGAGCTGCTGCCAGACTCACAGGTGATATCTGAACCCTGAAGCATAGACAGCACACACTCAAGCTGTCTATACAGCCTGCCAGCTAATGGACCCTGGAGTTAGTTTGTGTGTGTGTGTGTGTGTGTGTGTTTGAGAGAGAGACGAGAGAGAGAGAGAGAGAGAGAGAGAGAGAGAGAGCGAGAGGAGAGGAGAGAGAGAGAGAGGAAATGAGTGGTGAGAGATTCAGCGAGTAAGTAACCATCTACCATTTTGTATTACACAATATTCAGATGTTAATAACTGAAAGCACAAACTCACAAATGTGTAAATAGTAGGGCTGTCCCTATTACCCTTTTGTGGGCTCCAAAGTGTTGGTATTAATCAAGGAGGCGGGGTGTAGGGGTAGCTGCAGTGCCCGGGGGCCAACTTCAGTTCCAAATTCCATCGGCTATTAGCCGAAGTCTATTACATTTTACAACCTGACCCTACCAAGAGTCAAACAAAGTAGGATAGCTGTAACAGTAAGCTTCACAGCACGATACGAAATGTCTTTTGCAGTTCACCTTTATTAATTGCCTACAATTAGAAAACAAACGTGAACGTCCAAATCGTCAATAATATGAATACTGAATACTTGCCCAACCATAAAATAATCGACTGTCAATGAATTATGTCCAGCTCTACTAAGTAGTAATACATAAAATAAATACAAACAACGGCTTGGACTCATTGTGACTGGTTGGGAACCCTTAGACAGTCCATTCCCCCGGTTGAGACTTCCCTCAGCCCTCAGCTCAGCTGGGTTAATAAGCGTCCGCTGCACAGGTCAGCAGTCACTGACAGGAAGTGTGTTAAGAGGAGGTGCTAGAGATTTGTTTAAAGCCAGCACCAATAAACTTCATCATGATGAATGTGTGTGTGTGATCGGAGAGCATGTTGGAGGGCTGCCTCTCTTTGTGGGATGACTGACTCAGCTGCTTGTCAGTGGGGTGGTGGGGGGGGGGTAAATGTTGTGATTGCTGGGTGGGTCCAGCCACCTTAATGATGATGTCAGTCTGCTCTCATACACACATGTGAACGGACGGTGACAGTCTGCACACACATTGGAGCTGTCAGGCTGTGATCAGTCAAAGCTTGCCCAGACAAAAGCCTCACACTTCTAGGACAATAGCCCAGTTCATTTGCATAGAGAATAACCCCTCCGCCTTACAGGGGGTGTGGCTCTGGGGTCAAACGGCTCCATAAGGGGGCCCTCTGGCCCCACACCCTCTAAATGAAGTGAAAGGAACATGCCTCACTCTGCAGTTTATTAAAAAACCAGGCCAATGAATAATGCAATAATGGCTTGAAATGTGGCTGGTTTAACAGACTGTTACTCGGGAAAGGGGGAGGCTACCTCCCCTCCCAAATTATAATATAATTGGAGCTCTAGTAACAATATTGAATATGATTTAGTACCTTTTCTGTAATAATAAATTAGATTATTTCACAGATTCTTATTATTCTGTGATGGTGGGTTTTGTCCAATACCTGCTGTCTCTATCGATTACCTCTTTGTTTTGGAGAGAAGGGTAACATACAATGTTCATATGCATGTTCAATCATCTACAATGCCAATTTCCACCTCAGGTCAATTATTTCTATTATGTTATGCTAACATTGTGTGTGTTTGTGTGTGTGTTTCTCTGGTCAGGCATGCGCATGCGTAGTCTTAGCTGCCAAGTCTCCGTGGTGGGAGCAAGCTGCTGTTGTAATCCAATTACGGAAGCATAAGTGATTTGTTACACACTACTCATAATGTAGCAGTTTCCCAATAAACTCTGTCTGTAATAACTGTGCTGAGCAAGGGCATTCATCTAAGGGGGTTTGGGAATAATGGGCTACAGATGCACTGCACTGCTCTCAGGACATTCAGTGTGTGGATGAGTGTGGGTGTGTATGTACGTGTATTACCACTTTCTAGTCTAATCTTGTCTGTTGCATATTCCATTTGGCTGCGCGGCAAGTCCAGCCTAACGGAGGCTAAACTACAGGTACCTGGTATAGCCAGGATTGACTCTAGGAGCTCTGTGGATCTTCTCTATGTTTGAAGGCTTCTGATTGCTGGACACTCATAGGAAACAATAGGAATATAAGGAATTAGTCTCTATATTTCTAAATGTAGCTGTCCTATTGACTAGAATTAATTGTATTAAGTTTAAATGTTCTGGCATTTTATAGGCATGACTACTTGATGTCTGTTTTGGTAAAATAAAGTGGATAGGTCTTCATCTCCATAGACAAAAACAGGAACCACTCATTGTGTTCAATCTAGAGATAGTCTTTAAGTCTCTTTTTTAAATGAAGGAATTTTTACAACCATGACATGACATCCTAGGCAAAACACGATCTGTCCCCCCCCATACATTACAACGTAGGTCATGTATTACAGCACTACTTTTGGTGTGTCCCCCTCATGATTACCCTTGAGAAAATGTCATGACCTTGTCCCCCCCCAAAGTATATAATGAGATTTTCGCCTCTGCCCAAGTTGCATCACAGACGGTCATTTTGTCTTCTAAATTGTGTCCTATGGGTCTTCGGACAGTCCCCTGACTCTCAGGGGTTGTCACATTAAACAACACTGCTTGCTTCGGAACTTCTACGCAGTTGATTTGGAGTGACCTTTTATATAATTTACTCTAAGACTAACCCTAACCCTTAGCCTATAAAGCATTACTTCACCAGTAATCAATTGTCATTCCATGAACGGAATGATGCAGATAGGGGGAATATATACAGTGTATATATATACAGAGTATATATGCCTTTTGTAGGAAATACAAACTCAAAACATAGGTAATAAAGAAAGTAAAACCTCCCCTACATTCGTAGCTGTAGTGCACAAGAACAAATGATTGCTATCTTCTTGGTTTATTTGGCAGTATGAAAATGCAGTGCTTCTATGGCACCCACAGTGTTTTGTCTGAGCTGCACATGACTGTAACATGCGTGTTAACAGAACGGAGGCTAGGGATCGTCTAATGACATCAGACGCATCGTGTCCAAAACACACCAGAAGGCCATTTATCACTATATTCATCAAGCACTGTGTGTAGACAGGTTCATTACCATCAAATTAGTGCTAGAAATCATGGCAGAGCTCTGAAATGATGTGGAAAGACAGAGCTGATAAGATTAATGATAAATACATTACCCATGTGCTAGCTTAGCCCGGGCATGATGGATGGCGTAGGCATTAGTGGTGTGGTAGCATGTAGCAATGATAAGATGAATGATGAATAACATAGTGTTGTTTTAGCCGTGTGCTAATCTGATGGTGCAAAACACATTCTTAAGGCCAAACCCCTCATGACATAAACTGTTGTCAACACAAAACCAAAGCCTTGTTTGGAAGTACTCCTGTGATTATAGGAATATTTCAACAGGGACTGTGGTTGTCGAAGAACAGGTGGAAACTTTGCTCTACCATCTGCCTTCGTGATTGGTGATTACAGGTCTAAGGACAATTCTAAATGGCCCCTCCCCATTTAAATGTGAATATATGGATTATATGTTTATCATGTGATCATACTGTATGTCCATCTGATAGGAATACACTAATCTCTAGACTGAGACAGGCTGAATATTAGAAGACTCATATGAAACATATGAAAATTTGGCTGAAGTTCAAATTAGACAGCGGGTCTCACAGTAAAATATATAGAAATAGACATAGATACAGACAGACATGTTTAAAGTGTAAGGCTCAGCTACAAGAGTGTTATATGGGGCCAGTCGGTGAGCCCCTCTGCCCAGACCCAGACTGGCTGTCACAGTCCACAGGGTTTAGTGTGACAACTAATTTCTGTCATGGGGGGAAAGAGAATGGAATGCTAACAAAGAGCCTCTGCCACACGTAGTCTGAGGAGCTGCCTCGGGCTCTGTGCATCTGCCATTGAGATGGGAGGGAGGCAGGGAGGCAGGGAGGCAGGGAGGCAGGGAGGCAGGGAGGGAGGGAGGGGAGACATCTTTTTTTGTTGGTTTGATTTAAAACAACTGAGAAAGGTTTAAAATAACTACGATAAAGACCACTAACAACCTTTTGTTGGATGTTAAATGAGGGGCAGGTCTGGGCCAGACCGGGGAGAACAGTTTGAGGGTTTTTGTCCTGAGCTCAGCTGCCTGGGCTCTAGGGGGCGCCGTGAGTTCATGCCACGGTCAGATCCACTGCTCATCCCTCTAGCTGAGACACAGGCTACTACTACTACTTCCTTCCATTTGTTTTCCCCGTGAACAGAAAATGCACTGATCTTATATTACTTAGCTGAGACACACATTATCATCTATAATTTCATGTAGCAGAAATGTTAAAGACATGACCTTAAGGGAAGAAAGGTCAAATGTACTTCAGTATGTAAAGTTTTGATCGAAGTCAGATGGATGAAAAGGTGTTTCTCTCCATCAGGGCCAATAGATATAGAAAAAAAACCATTCTTCTTTGTAAAAACTTTGTATCCTACATGCCCTTACTTGCTTGGTTTGCGGTAGACTTCTCAAGTGTTTAATTTAGGCTGGGGGGGCTGAAAGCTACTTCTAGCGGCGGAACTCAGGTAAGTGGCAAACTTTGGTGCAGTAGGAAGTGGTTTGGCTAGTAATTATGAGGAGATGAAAGTGTCAGCAGGAGGGTGATAGCCTCTCTACCCCAGCCTCCTATCTCCCACCCAGCCATGCCATCTCTCACTACGAAGGCAGACATGCGAGAAATTAAGAGTGGGCCAGTACCAATCACTGCTGTTAACAGGCCATGTGGTCACAAGAGGAGAACCGCACACACACGCTGGCACGTGTGTACACACAAACACACACACAGACACACACACAGATACGGAACGTGAACTGTGACTCACGCGCATAGCCTGTAAAAGTGCACACGCACACACACACCGCCAATACCTGCACTCTGAGCAAGAGAAGGGAGTGTCCATCCAAGAGAATTTCATCTGTGTAATGGTCAATTGTTCAGACAGCGTCTCTGGCCCATTGGCTTCAGTGGTCAGATTCAATTTCAGCTGTGTGATTGTTGGACAATGTTCCATTAGCAGTCGTCTATTTCTTGCCAGTGGACACTTTGGGGGTCCAGCCAAATTTAAAGGCCAATTGAGTTTTAATATGAATCATGCTGGGATGGTGAAGACACATCCCTATGCTGGAAATTAACACCCCCAAGTGCAGACAAGCATGTGCGCTGGGCAGGAACACACAACGGCAGATATTCTCACATTTTGAGCATACAGAATTATACATGCACACTCTTTATATTTATTCCTTCCTCTCTCTCCCTTGCTCCCGTTCTTGCTCACATACATACACCGTAAATATGCACTTTCCTTGCATTCGTACACACACACAAACACAAATGTAGTGTACGTGCAGAAATTGTGATCCATCTTTTCATTTACAGTTTTTCCTCTGCCATAGGACCAGTTTCACGAAGCAGACCAGTTTTAGGAGTTAGAAGTGACTCATCTCCACTGTGCACAAAACTGCCTACTTTATAGCTCTGTCCTCTAGTCTTCTCATGCTACCTTTTCATACAAAATATCTTTCTTTTTCGATTTTTTGGACTCACTCATACTCACTCATCACATACCACTGTCTTTCTCTGTCTAATTTTCTCTGCTCTCTGCTCTCTCATCTGTCTCTCTCTGCTCTATCGATGCCTAGCTCTCACTCGATCGATCGTATACTGCTTCGTACTCTCTGCTCTCGAGCTATACTCATCTCATACACACTCTCTCTCTGCTCTCTCTCTCTCTCTCTCTCTCTCTCTCTCTCTCTCTCTCTCTCTCTCTCTCTCTCTCTCTCTCTCTCTCTCTCTCTGTGTCTCTGAATCATGAGCCAGAGAGGGATTCCCATTATCCTAATGGGAGAGGTGATGGTGCCCTCCAGCCACGCTCCGATTGGCTCCAGAGCTGTACTTAGACACAGCACCAGAGTTCACCGTGAGTTCACTGGTGTGTGTGTATCCGTGCACAAGAGAAAGAGAGACAAGTGGGCAAGACATATGGATAAAGATGGAAAGAGAAAGAGAGAATCGAGATGTATAGAGCAAGATGGAGTGATGAAGAATAAGGGTTATGTCGGTCAAGTGTATGTTGGCTAAAACCGGGTACTACAACATGCTGAAAATCTGCCAAGTTACAATTTGAATACTGGAAAATAAAGCACTTCCTTACTCTCTGACACACCTTCTTCTCTTTCAATCTCACACATGTAGACACACACTGACACACATACGGTACCTGTGTGTCAGTTTTGCTACAGATTTGTTGTTACGGTGTCTTGGACACCTACTTAATCAATTAAATGTTTGACTTAATTCCAGCTGCTATAATTAGCAAGAAGCTGTGCTGTGTGATGTGCCATTGTAGATAACATTTCTTCTAAACAAACTAACATGCACATATTGTAATACTACATGAGTATACCAGAGGGTCAATGAGGAAGTAGCCTAGATGTAAGTATTTTTGCTGGAACCTCTAAGCCTGGAGAGACATTAAATATGACTGAGCTGATTTTGTTTAACTCACTGAACTACACAAAACCCATGCCACTGAATTATAAGCTTCTCATTGGTGTAACTGGCCTGTCACTAGCATTGGAAGGCGGTCATGGCAATCTATTGAAGCAGCAATAAATGTCCTTTATACATACAAACACAGTTATATTGGTGTTTTCTATTGCCTTGTTCCGACAACATTGAGGATGCCCAGTCTTGCAATGTAAAACGACCTGCTTGGATACCCTGTGCTATTACTGGTAGCTCATGTAGGCCTCAACATAACTGACCCAGCCTCATGACAAACTCTCCTCAGATACCTCTCATAACGTGGATTCTCGGCTATTACTCTCAGCTAATCCACACCCAGACATTGTTCAAAACTTAGGTCATCACTCTCCTCGTGCTGATGCAGGTTTGTAAGCAACAGGCATTAGAATGCTGAGAGATGTGGGCAATGCATGTTTTCTTTATGTTGCATGTACACGCACTGTTTATATCGGGCTTTCAACTGTGTTGCTTACGTGTGAACTGCATATCTGGACCGCGTGACATTGCAGGTTCAGCGTGTGTGGCCTTCTCCTGGTTTCTTCACGTTCCGCGGCACTGTTCGGAAGCCTCAGTGTTCCAATGGTCGCTCCAATCGCACCGTAACTGTAGGAATCTCTACACAGTGACCTTTAATCCCAGCTCCATCAAAAAGGGCAACTCGTAAAATGGATTGACAGGATTTCTGGTGTGAAGAATGTGTGGACGTGAGCTAGGCCAACCACATGTGCTCATGAGTAGTGATACATTTTCTTGACCACCATTTTGGTCTATGAATGTCGCCTGAAATCAACAATTATAACATCATCTTCAAGTGAGATGTGATATAGTCAATTGAATACTAACTCATCATAAAGTGGAAGGATATAAAGTACTGGTCTGATCAATGACAATACAAGATACTGAGTCTTAATCAGTAATAACAAAACAGATTGTTTATGTGATATGGTATTTCATTGGTGAAAGTAGGCTAATTGTGCTTTTGATTTTGTTTTGAAGCGTAATCATAGGTCAGCCAGGTGATAGGCTAACAGATCAGTAATGTGGCTACACTCAACTCCCCCAAACATTTCTCACGCCGTGGGTTTCCCTTGCGTGTGATGGGACAGTCCACTTTCCCAGCATCGCTGCCAATTTAAGCAGCACGCTGAACAGAGCAATCAAGGACAAAATCCTGCACCTGTTTGGGCGACACAAACAGGGATACGTTTTCCTGGTCTCCGTGAGCGGTAGGTCTCAATGGGCACGGATCACCATGGCTATTGTAACGTGAGGGTATCAGCATGCGGGGCTTAAAGGGTTAACACCGAGTCGTGTGTGAGAGCATGTGTGAGTCCAAATGTCAGATTAGAAATCACACATGTGTTTTCATGTTAAAAGCTGATCCCCCCATGATTACCTGTTAAAAATGAATACATAGCCAGTGTTTAAAGTAATTTAAGTTAATAGAGGTTTAATACATAAACAATATTGAATGGAACCACCGAAATCAAGATAACTTGTTCTAATTCATCATCTGTGATCAGTTTTTTATTTTTGTCATCCATTTTTATGTACTGGACCAGAGATCAACATCCATCCTAGCATAACCCTTTTGAATAGCCATCAATTAACTATTTTCAACCTAATTTTCAGCAATTACACTGAGAAAAGTAATTGACTCGCCAACATGAGAAAAAACAAACAGCCTGTGAAGTTCCTTTAGTTTCCTCTGCCAAATTGTTTATTCCATTAGACATTTTTAGGTAAGAGCAAGACAGACATTCAAATGAAGGCACCAAGGGACACTAAGGATTGGTCACGGAGCTCAGAATTTAACAGACAATCTCCACGGACAGGACTGCACACAAAAACCTGCTCAATCTTCATCTCACACACATACTCCATTTCATATGAGCGGGGCTTGTTCAGGAGTAGTGTTGGGGGTCACAGGTTAATAGAGGTCAGTTAACCCTGAGCCTAGAGAGCAGAGGGCCTCCTCGACCTTGCCACGGTGTCCAGATCCGTTACCGTGGTGAAGTCTAGACGTCCGTGGCTCGCCTTTCGCCTCCTCGTCCATCTGTGTGTTTGATCTGCGGCTGGCCTCAGCCTCTATCAGCATGCTGCTGTTTTGAGAGTGCGTGAGGCGGACTATCTACCTCACACAGAGACGCATGGGACTATCTACCTCACACAGAGACGCATGGGACTGTCTACCTCACACAGAGACGCATGGGACTGTCTACCTCACACAGAGACGCATGTGCATGCGTGTGAGGAAAGGGGCTGTGAGAATGCATGTTTTTGTGGCGGAATAATTAAGCATTGAAGCGCTGAAACAGGGTCCAGGCTGTAGTGCAGAATTACAAGTGTTTCACAATACCGCTTTTTACACACAAAAATCTTTCATGAGGGGCAAAAATGAAAAGAAAGAGTTTACGATTCACGTCTCCGTAGTTTTTGACTAGATTTACAGATCTACAGATTTGTCTGTAGGTATTTACATGACAAGACTGATGGTGATGTGAGGGTGTGTTTGTGTGTGTGTGTGTGTGTGTGTCTCCTTGAGTACCCGGTTGTGAGCCTTAAAGTACAAAAGGATAACTGTAAAAGCATCTATCAGAGAGGGTGTGTGTGCGTGGGTGGGTGCTGACGAAAAGTGATCATTAGCTGTGACAAATGGGATTCCAAACTGGCTTCTCTGTTATTGATCAGGAGTGAATGATACATCCCCAAAGTCTGAGACGTGACTCTGTGTTTGAATCATCAACCACAGAAGAGACACTTGCACGGCAGAACCCAAAACACTGGAATGATTCCAGTCTGTAGTCTTAGAAAGTCAAATTCTTCAGAGTGATGGAATAGCCTATATGCTTCTGTTTTCATGTATATTAACATGAGACGGACATAAAAGTTGGGAAATGCATAGAGTGAGCGTGTGCACATATAAATGGGCATTTGTTTGAGAATGCATGGGCACTAGTGGCACAAACCTGTCTTTACCCTGTATGTGTGTGTTTCTGCCAGACCCTTTGATGTCCACCACTAATGCCTTGTCAGTTCTGGGCTGATGGAGATTATTTAGATAAACACACTCATTAGTCTGTGTTATCTGAGAGAGGAGAGGAGCGTGAGAGACCAGAGTGCAGCCGTCATGCCTGTTAGTGCTGTTTGTGTGAGTTTGTGTGGGTGTGTGTGGGGGTGTGTGTGTGTGTGTGTATGTGTGTGTGTGTGCAGGGGCGGCCTCAGATAATTTTTAATGCAGATGCTGAGGGGGTGCTAGATCATTGACAGGGGGAGCTGCACAATTATATATATATGATATACTGTATAAATACTATTAATAAATGAGCAAAACTTGTCCACTCATGATGCTAATTTGAATGCAACTGCAGTTGTGCTAGATGCCGTCTCTGCATCCACGGCAAGAGAGAGTTTGTGTGTGTGTGTGTGTGTGTGGTAGTTGGTTATCTAGTCTTCTAAAATAGTTATTTTGGGTGGGGGGCTAATGTCTAATGCAATTTGATGCCAAATTCAACACGAATTCCCTTACATCTAAAACGGAACTATACTCAGCCATCCTGGCCTCCCACAACTGTTTTGCCGTCCCTACAGCATCAGGTTGGGGTATAGGAGGAAGAGAGAGGAGGAAGAGAGAGGAGGAAGAGAGGAGGAAGAGAGAGGAGGAAGAGAGGAGGAAGAGAGGAGGAAGAGAGGAGGAAGAGAGGAGGAAGAGAGGAGTCTGCTGGCCTGTGCACCTTAACCCTTGCACCCAGACACAGAGAGTTGCTGAAAGAATACCTGCTCCAGAGTACACACAACCTCAGACTGGGGCGACGGTTCAGCCCACAGCGACCTGAAGCAGACAGCCAAGACAACAACAGAGTGGCTTCAGGACGAGTCTATAACTGTCCATGAGTGGCCAGGCCAAATCTTCATACTTGATGTTGGGTCCAGCACACACTCATAAAAAGCAGATCAAGCACCTGTACAGCACATGGCGTCTGAACACACACACACACACACACGCACAATATTGGGCCTCCCACAGTAACTGTGGCTCATGTTCCTATCACCTACTGATGTTTTTCAGTACATAGTATAAGTGATATGGAGAAGGCTTCTGTGGTTAGTGTGCAGGTGAAAGAGGCCATGTAGGACCAGAGGTTTTTCCAGACGGGTGAAAATCTACCTGCTCCAATTTGAACACCACAGTATCAGACAGACCCCGTGCAGAGCGGGCCTCTCAGGGAATATTCCTGGCCAGGCCGCAGCATACAACACCACTTCAAGCCCTGCCGACACACTCCCACAAACACACACACACATGCACACACAGGTTGGTTTTCCTATCCTAGTGGGGCCCGACCATTCACTCCCATTCTAAATTGTGTTATTGCTAACTACTAACTACTAACTACTAACCCCTAACCCTAACATTAACCCTTAATGTAATTCTAACCTTAACACTAATTCTAACCTTAACCCTGAAAAACCCTGGAAAACTGTTTGAAGTTATGGGGCCCAGCAAAAGGGCCCCATAAGGTCAAGTCTTTTATGTTTCACTAAACTTGTGAGGACATTTGGTCCCCTCAAAGGTGGTTGAAGACTCACACACACATACGCACACACACACTAAACACACACGGACCTAGACATGAGACATGTGCTCACACATATTGAATACTAGAGTGTGGGTAGAGGAGTTAGAGTCATACCAGAAATGTATCAGCTCCTCCCTGGCTGTAAACAAATTGATGGTTGGATGATGATAGTCCTCTTTCTCTGTGATGAGTTAAGGAAACCAGTACCCAGTGTGAGTTATTGAATAGGAGTACAAACACATTTAAACCAAGACTTTTACTATGGTGTGTGTGTGCTTGTGTTCGCCAGTACATTTCAGTCCCATTACACGTGTTGTGTACTCTGCCAACCTGAAAATGTCCTCTCAATGACTGTACCTGGAGACTCTCTCCACAGTACAATCGGGTGTGTGCGTGATCATGTGTGTGCGTATGTGCATGTGTGCGTATGTGTGCTTCTCTGCAGGGGCTGAATGATATACTGGCTAAATGAGCTGCTTTATCAGGGGGACGGCAGCAGTCTGGGCTTATGTCATCAATATCCTCTTATATAAATGTCACCTAGGCCATTTTACTCAGAGCTATTTCCCACACTACTGATTACATTAGCCCAGAATGGAGGGGAGCTGCTCTCTCTCGTTCTAACCATTCCTCACTCTCCCTCTCTCTTCCCTCAAACGCTCTCTCACTCCTTCCTGCACCAATCCCTCATACCCGCTCCCTTACCCACCCTTTTTCAGTCATATTTCTCCCCCTCTCTCTTTCTCCTTCTCTCTGTCTCTCCTTCTCTCTCTCCCTCCCTCTCTCTCTCTCTCCCTCCCTCTCCCCCTCTCTCCCCAGTAGTGTGTCAATAGCCTGCCTCCATGAAACAAGTCAATTTTCTGCTGGCTTGGCAGGAGTATAAATCTTCAAGCAATCTGAGCGATGGAGATATTTATTTCTGTATGTGTGTGTGTTTATGTGCACATTTGTCTGTGGGTGTTTGAGTGTTTGTGTTTATCCTAAGCGACCTGTCTAATGTGTGATCTGGGTCTAGAGATTTGTCCATGCTCAGTGTAATTTCTTGTCTAAGCTAAGAGACAGTAGGTTCGCCAAATTTGCCAAATATATTTGTTCTTCACCATTTTGTGAGCGGCATAGGGACAGTCTGTGTGTATGGCTGCACATGTATGCACTTGTGTGTGTGTGTGTGAGTGTGTGTGCGCCAGGGAGACTTATGGCCAGATGGATGCTGCTGTAAAAGCTCAAGGCCTTTGTGCTTCCTGGGGAGTGGATATTGTGTTGGCCAAGTGATTCATTACCAGGAGTTCAAGTGTGGAGCAGCCTGGGAGCAGAGCTGATTTAAGGAGAAGAGTCAGCCACCAAAGGACTCCTACCACACGTGCACACTTTTAACCACAGAACCATTACAGCAGTGTGTAATTCTCTCAATTTGAATTCAATGTAATTTAAACTCCTTTATAAATATATATGATAAGTCTCTGTCTCTCTAGATCTGTGTTGTCTGAAACCAAAACATCAAGGCTACTTGTTCTCTTTAAGACTGAACTTGATGCATGAGGACCTTCTGATATGGAAGATGATAAAAAAGAGCGATGTGTGAAAGAAGTGTGATGCATTTCACAAAACATGTACCATAAACCTGGCTCTACACAGGTGATTGTGTGTGTGTGTATGAGTGCATGTGTGTGTGTAAGAAACAAATAGAAGACCAAAACAACAGCTCCATCTTGCATAGCTTTTTACAATGACTGCCGTTTTAGGCCGATGACCTTTACGTCCAATCAGGCGGCTCCTTGGGGGTTAGGACCTTGTGCTCCTCTTCTAGCCTCGGGATCTCAGTTATTTTAAATTGATCTGAGTATAGAGAGGGAGAGAGAGAGAGAAAGAGATGGGGGGAAAGAGAGAGAGAGAGAGAGAGAGAGAGAGAGAGAGAGGGAGAGAGAGAGAGAGAGAGAGAGAGAGAGAGAGAGAGGAGAGTCAACATTGAATCATCGAGAGAGCAGAACCAAAATCTTGTTTCAGTCAATATACCAAGCAGAGTACAGAAGCAAGTTCCAATAAGAAAAAACAATATGATGGTGTAATTTGCTGTATGAATTATTTAAATATTTAATGAATGTTATGTTTTGACAATGAGTGGGTGAAGTCATTAGCTGGATCTTTATTTTCAATTATAGAACTGTTTGGATATTACAGAATATCAACTGGTACACACACATACTTATGTGAAACATAAATTAGGTTATAAAGAGCACTCATTTTGACCTGAAACCCCTTTGAAATAGTAACTCCTGAAAATAGCCTTACAGATGGGACACGAATGTGTGACAAAGATTAGTGGAATTTGTAATAATGGGCATTGGGCTCAATGAAGTCTTCAGAGTGACAGAAGAGAAAGGTCAGATTCTCTCCGCCCCTTCCTCACCTTTTGCTTTCACACTCAGTCAGTCTGCACTAATGTACTGACACACAGTTCATTCAACTCGATACTACAACAGCAATGAGGTTAATTCTGTTAGCTGTAGTAAGCTGTGACATTGTATATTTATTTTTTTGTAGCTTGAAAATGTGAAGTTTTGCATGCTTTATATACCGTCGGGACAATATATTTGCACATGCTGTAAAACACTAACATTCACAGACACAAGAAGTCAGCACACACTATCCATAGCAATCAAGGAGGCATGTGAAAATGTTTATGATGTATTAATTTAGCAGAAGGTTTTATCCAAGCAACATACAGGGGGAATTAAAAACTGAAACCTCTTGATTTAAAGTCAAATAATAAACCACGCTACACGTCTCCTGGATATGTTGAAGAGGTCTACCTCCAACTATCATCTACTCATGAGTGATGTAACAAGCTTTCCATCTACGGTCTGCCAAACAATGCCGATCGTTTGAGTCGTATAATTAAAGGGATTATTTTGTCTTTTGCTGCTAAACACCTTACCTTTAATTAAACATTGATTTTCCTCCCATTGACAAATGGCACAGTAGGAAAGTCGGCAGCATAACATTTGTTGTTAATGAACATGCACCTCCTTCTGTAAAACAGCCACAGAAGTTCAATTCCTTGGTGGCTCTTCGCGCAAGAGAGGATGGCAAACAATAAAACCTTTAACATGATACCGTATTGACAAAATAAGGAGGAATGATATTGGGTCGACAACCTTTATTCCGCTTGGTCCTCTGGATGAACCTTTGGGAACTGAGAGACGTCAAGGAAAAGGAAGAAAGAAGGCAGAAGGAAGATTAGGATACGAGGAAGTGAGAAGATGAGAAGTGGACTGGATATTAAAAATGAAAAGGGGCTGAAGCGCAGTTAACGACTTGCGTGTGCTCGTGAGTGTCTATGTGTGCGTGTGCGTGTGTGCGTTGCTGCGTGTCGTTGTAGTAAACAAGCTCCTCATTACTTTTCAGTAAAGTGGCACAAAAACAGCTGAACGGCAGCAGCATCTGCTTTGTGTGTCACAGCAGTCAGCAGAACACCTTCCTGGGTCTCTCTTTGCTTTCAATTTATTTCTAGTCCTCCCTCTTCTCTTTTCATATAGGCTCTGTCTCCTTTTTTTTTCCTCACTCTACTTTTCCTTCCACCTCTTTCTCTCATCACTCTCTCTCCTTCTTTCCTTCTCTGTGAAGCCTGGCATGACCTGTCTGAACACCAGTTGTCCCTGAGTGTCGGCAACAGAATGATTTGGTTTGCCACACAGCCTTTAATTAACTGACCAAAAGTGTAGTATTGCCACACCTGGATTTAATTAACTGAGTAATTGCACAACCCTGACTGGTTTTAATTCATTCACTCTATAGTAATAGTGCAAACAAACCTGGATTTTTTACAATTATCGACCAATTACTGTGTTGATATCACAACAATAAATACACTTACATCCACATGAGTAAACAGTTTTCACAATCCACAAAATCCATTTCACCCCCACATTATGTTCAATGAAACCACTACTCTTAGACATTAAATAAACAGCCTCCTGGTTTTAGTGAGTACTAGGGTGTCTATGGCTAATAGAATCTGGGCTCTATTTGGGTCTGTGTACAGCTGCAGTCACACAACAGCCAGACAGCTGGAGGGGAGGGAGGAGGAGTTACTTGATGACTATATCACATTAGTGACATCACTCACAATTAATGAAAAACATGCACTGTTGTCATTACTCACCCATAATGAATAAATCACATTAGTCGTGGCTTTCACTATAGGAGGGGCCAACTGTTGGAGTGCAGCCTATCATATGGTTTTACATTCTCAGTTTTCATTGGCTGCACATTGTGACATGAGGTGAAGAGAGGTCTGTTGATGTGCAAAAGGTACGCCTTTACCCTTTAGACAAGCCTTGTCCTTCATGGACTGGAGGGAATTTCAGAACAATATACACACACCCTCTCTTTTTTCAAACCAGATTAAGACGATTCCCACTTGTCAACAAGAGCCGTGTCATCCTCCCTCTCATCTGCAGACACACCGTCTAGCTCTCCATCCTCCTCCGTTCCATCCCCTCCTCTCACACACATAGAGCCTAGAGTACCATCATCCATCATAAGGCGCCCTCTCACCTCCTGTTCCTCAAGGTGTACCTGCCCTGCTTTCTGCTGTGAGCCAGGCACCAGAAAATACATCTATCACCGCTCAAATCTCTCCCTCACTTCTTACACGGAGCCACCTCCAGACGTCTTCTCTCTCTGCGTGTGCGCGTGTGCGCGCGCATCTGTGGTGGAGATATGGAAAGGGCCGTCCTAATGGCGATCAAGTTATCTAGTAGTAGGAGATCCAACTGCCAGGAGGGGGCCCGTGCTGCCGGGTCGTGTCACTTCCTGCTCCCTGCCTGTCTCCCAGGTAGGACTCTCACTGCTGCCTCCTGTGGCCAGAGTGACACTGTGATTAGTAATATGACTTCAGGTCTGAGAGATACACGCCCTCATCAAACTGGGGCTCTCTCAATCCTCAGTACTCTAAAGTACAGGTGAATGTATACGGATGGATGGATGAATGGATAGATTGATGGCTGTTTTTTGCATTATATAGTGTGTCTTTGTGGTGTCTACTTTAGTTTGAGCTAGCTGCATGCTATTGCTTTTGTTGGTATCCTCTGCTCTTTGAGACATCAGTGACTGCAGTGACATGCTGCATCTGGGTGTCGGATTAGCTGAGCTACACAGAAAGGCCGGTCACCACGCAACTGTTCATTTAGCACCGGGCATCTGTCCAAGTGGCTGTGTTGTGTATGTTTGTGTGTGTGTGTATGTGTGTGTGTGTAACATGAGCACCATAGGCCGAGTCCTGCGAATAGTCCTAAATATGTCATATAGCATAACTCCACACCAGTATTACCTCATAAAACTGCTAAGACAATGATGATTGATGGCTGACTGGTTTTCAGACACAGTTTTGTTTTTTTGTAACATGATTTTCGATTCAGCCTCAAACATTTTAAACATTGTGTTTCCATATATGGAAAGAAAATAGTCTACAGTTGATCTTGCAGTTCAGTTGTCATTAATTCTGGTTTTCTTATTAACTTCTTGATAAGAAGTTTTAAGTGACTTCTGTGTTTGTTAGATGGTAGACTACCATCTGCAGTATTGTAAAAGCAATAAAAAAATATTTTGCACAAATGAACACAATAACCACGATTCATCTGAAATATGATAACCCCCTTGTTGGCCCTGGACATCCGACAGGCCTGAGCAACGGATCACACAAGAGTGACGAAATTACACCGTGGAAATGTGAATATTTCTCAATTTCTCAGGGGGTATCGGGTGGAAACATCCATCCGTTTGTGCGGAGGTGGCCGAAATGATGAAGAGTAAAAGGGGTATGTGCCAAAGCAGGAGGCGAACTAAGAAAACATCCACCACGGCCCGTGTAATCGAATCTCACGCGCGAGGAAACCGTGAGTAAATTACAAAATAAAACTGTCACGAAAGACTTCTAAACCAAACGAATAAAGGTTATCGGGTAACAATACCATTACTCCAAACTACAATCTTGATTGTAGATGACCTGTAGTCTCCTTATAAACTTCCTCAGTCGCTTCTTTTTATTGGCTTGTATAGTCGAGACCTACTTTATTAACTGCTTGAATGAAGTAGGTCTCGCTAATGCAATTGCATAAATTGTCACGTGTGGATACGTTGGAAATCTGTGATGGACTGATTCTTCTATCATGCCTTTAAATGTCAGCCACTGGTTTCAATCAACTGCCGGAGGATATAAAACAGCATGGCATATTCTGTAGGCTTATTTGGTTTGCAGACCTGTCTTATCCTTACATTTGCAGTGCTGTTATTAAGTAGCCTAATATTCCACGATTTTTCCATTGTGGTCTACTAATTGTGTAAGCTATTTCTGGTAAATAATAATAACCATCAAAGCAAGATCGAGCCCCCTTGCTTTATGTTAATGTAGGCTCGACATGACTGCTGTGTAGCTCACACAAGTAGGCTGGGGAAGGTAGCTCTAAATATCACAAGTGGGTCTAGTTGTGTCATCACGCGAGTTCCCCACCAGAGTATTGGAAGGTAGCTTGTGGGCTGTTTCAAGCTGTTAAGCCAGTGCTTATACACATTATTTAAAAACAATGGGATACAATATGAGGCTACTATTTGACTGTTTATTTTATTAAGGTTTCTCAATGATACTATTAGTCTAACTAAATAACTACTGCAAATGATACCACTACGACTTAAAATCGTTATTGTTATAATTATTATCCTTAGTAGCCTAGTAGTTACTGTTGAAGCAAGCCTGAGAGCTGACTATGCAAATATCATGATTCAAGTATTACAATGTAATCACCATTTCCTTCATATTCATAATATTACAAATAATAGGCTAATCGGGGCTTAAATGATCATGAACATGTAGGCGTAATGATGAGCTGAAATAAACATTTTAGAAAAATGTATTTTGAAATTGTATGGCAGTAATATTATTATTATTATTTTTAATTTTTATAGCTTACAGTGTTGTGAATCAATTGAGCTGCCCTTACAGATCGATGCAAACTAAAATACGCCATGGGTTCCATAAAAGTTGTCATTTTAATCTATTAGCCAGTTGTTTTGTTTAATTGTTTGTTTGTTTTTGTTTGTTAGGTGTTTTTGTTCAGCGCAATCAAACGCCATAGTTATTTATTCAAATAGTTCTATTTCAATGCAATATCATGCATCCTGTACCTATTGTCTACTGAATATCTATAGGCCTACTTTTTAGCTCGATATAAAGCTCGGACAGCGTGGGGCAGAAGGTGAAACATCTCCCCACGCGCCTGTGCAGACTGGCCCTTGGCGCATGAGTTATAGTACAGAAGGATTTGGCGCGGCTAAAGGGAATGGTGATGCCCTCCTCTGTCTCCCTGTGCCCGAAAGTATTATCAGCTTGATATACTGCCAGGCCTCTCAGTGTCTTTGTAAAAGCGGAGGGCATTTTCACACTCTCACAACACAAGGGTAAGCAAATTGTATTCGTGTGCGCAGGCCACGTGACGTATAATAAACTAATAATTAAAATAGTATCCTACTATAAAATGTACCAGGACATAACACATTGACACATGAAAATAATTACTTTCTTACACTAGTATAATTTAAATTAGCGGTCTGTCCATTCGAAAACAACGACGGACAGTGAATTACGCATGGATGGACTTATGGGCTGAATAATACAATTTAGGTATTTAGGTATTGTGCTGAAAAAGTTTTTTTTCTCAAATTAATGTGACACTGAACGAGCGTTAAATATTCTAATTCGACTCCTCCCTCTGGCCATGCCCTCTAATTACTGCTTCTTTGCTCTTGCTGTAGCCTGCACTGCATATAGCCTATAAAGTGTGGAAAGAGACAGAGAGAGAGAGAGAGAGAGAGAGAGAGAGAGAGAGAGAGAGCGAGAGAGAGAGAGAGAGAGCGAGAGAGAGAGAGATGAGAGAGAGAGAGAGCGATGAGAGAGAGAGAGAGAGAGAGAGAGAGAGAGAGAACGCGTGTGTGTGTGTTGTGTGTGACAAAGTACAAAGGGAGAGGGAGACTGAGAGAGACGGAAAGAGTGTCAGTGCCTGTAATTGATTACCTTCCAGTCTACAAACTTGTTAGTGGTGGTCATTTGCGGCTGCTTTTGGTACATCTCTGTCCGCCGGATGGGTTCGTGTTGTGGCTTGTGCGTCACCCCGGAACAGTGGTTTGGAGAAGTGGGACTGTAACGGGACTAAGTCTCCCAGCCCTGCGGCAAAGCGACCAATATGTGGTTGCAGAAGCACCTGTGATCCGTTGGATTTCTGCTTGCTACCACGTTTTTCTCAACTTCTAATCGGTCAACATTTTACGCATTTCTGCTTAACTATATTGTGCAACAATTCGAATTTGCGTAATTTGATAAGATATCATGACCTCCAAAGACGACGCCAAGTGCCCTACGGTTATGGAGGACCGGAGGCGCAGTCCGCTGGACCATCTCCCGCCGCCGGCCAACTCTAACAAACCTCTCACGCCGTTTAGTATAGAGGATATCCTGAACAAGCCTTCAATGAAACGAAGTTACTCCATCTGCGGGACAGCACATCTGATTTCCTCCAGTGATAAGCTCCCCACGTCGGGCCATAGCCTCTCCAACCGGGGCCTCTTCACCCAAACGTCCCCACTGTGCGCTCTTGAAGAACTCGCCAGCAAAACATTCAAGGGTCTTGAAGTCAGTGTACTTCAGGCGGCTGAAGGTAAATATTTTCAATAAAAATATTACTCTGTAAACATTTCTGTGATTTGCAAAACAATATTTGGCCCTCATTTCGATACAATATCATCACAATTTCCTATGTAATTTCCCCTGTAAGTCATAGCTATTATTTATACTAGCAATGATACAAAATACACAAAGCACTGCAAAGGTTTTTTTAAATGAATTCCGTGTGTTTTATTTAATGTTTTATTTTGAGGATGTTAGACTTTCATTATCATTATAACAAATTCTTATTTTCAGCATTCAGTTGGCTAGAGAAATTATTTGCATGAATTTACAATTGGCTATTTTCATTGATAGGTCAAAACCTTAGGTCATCAGATATTTGTGTATATAAAATCGGAAGGTTTTAAATTTGGCCTATGTAATGAAACATGTATTTTGTTCAAGTTGAATTGGGCTATTTATAGGAAAACAGGCCTGTATTATGCATTCACCAAAGGCTAATTGTCCATAACAGTCTAAATGTTTTTCCTCTAGGACGAGATGGCATGACAGTATTTGGACAAAGAAATTCTCAAAAGAAGCGCCGAAAATCCCGTACAGCCTTCACCAACCACCAGATTTACGAGTTGGAGAAGCGCTTCCTGTACCAGAAGTATCTGAGTCCGGCTGATCGCGATCAGATAGCTCAGCAACTTGGCCTAACCAACGCGCAGGTCATCACCTGGTTCCAGAACCGGCGCGCCAAGCTCAAGCGAGATCTGGAAGAAATGAAAGCGGATGTTGAGTCGGCTAAATCAGTGGGAGTAGTCGCTTTGGAGAAAATTGCCAAACTTGCGGAATTGGAGAAATGCGCAGCTAATGGCGCTTTGGGGCACTCTGGGCCCGAATCGCCGTTATCCCAATCGAACCAAGAGCGCGATACACCGAACAAACTGCAATTGTCCTCCCCCTCGTCCCCATACACAGACCACACGAGTAGTAAAGGTTGTTCCGAGGATGAGGATGAAGAAATTGACGTCGATGACTAAGGATTTCTTTGTCAGACGCATCAATCCGCTCGCCAAGACTATTTGAAGTGCCAATTAATGCACCAATTTGTAGTATTTTGTGACACAGCATGAACTGTCATTATGCAGCAGCTACAAAACATTCTAGATATTAGCAGCTCACAAAAGCAATATGGGCCTCCTTTTTAATAGCTAGTGAATTATTCACACACGCACACACACACGTGCAAACTCATAAGTCTTACCAATTATTTCATAAATCAGTAGGCCTACAGTGTTCAATGCATGTTTTTATTTAGTTTTAATTTAAATGGTTGAAATGTAGCAGTTGGTACATAAGTCGGCCGAATATCAATATGGATACAGGTTTGTGTGTCATATATAACCTTTGACCTTTTACATTTTCTAAATTGTTAATCAAAGAAAAATACAATTTCATGGTTGCTTGTAATATCAGTCACATTTTAATATATTTATAATGGTTTGTATAACCTACCTTAAAGTGCCTTTTAAGCCAGAACCCAATGTAGGCAAGCAAGTGTAATATGCTCAAAATGAAAAATAAACTGCGTTTCCCAGTATCGATTTATGCTGATTGATAGCTTTGCTTATGGCACATGCTTCTTGAAAGTAGTTTTTGTTAAATCACCCTGTTCTGGAAACATAGGTCTGTTGCATTCAGTAGCTAGTGTGTTTTATAGTCTATAGGCTTTATTGTAGGTTCCCTATATTTTCCGCAGTCTTTACGTTGATGTCAAATGTTTTGTGATATTTTGCTTCTGCGTTTTGAGTTTTAGTGAACACATTATCTACGTCTTTACATTTTACACGTTTTCCTTTCTTAGTCATGTTGAGTGTCACATTATGACCCTGCGACGTGTGTCACTTTCCTCAATAGAATAGGCTATGTGAGAAACACCAATCTGGTAGGCCTACACAGAGCGACTCTAAATGACAAAACCTGGAGTTTCTGGCTAGTTTCTCTAGGCAGTGGGCCCAAAGGTCTATGCGTTGTTTTTATGCAATTTTCCTGGTCGAAGCGTGAAACCGATGGACACATCTCTCCGGTGTGACAGCGACAATGGGACATGGGCGGTCTCCAGCAGTGCGCAATACGGAGACAAGCGTGTCCTGCCACACAGAAAAGGAAACAAACGTTTGGAGGCCATATGGTTTCCGAATTTTCACAATTTGAGTCAATTTGATGGATTGAGTGAACCCTCCTTTTAAACTGTTCGGTCTTTGTTAAGAAGACGGCAACGCATACGCTACATAGCCCCTCTGCTCGTAAGGGCATCTGGGACTGGGGAGCCTTTTTTATTGTCGCGTTTTAAACAAGTCTATGAATCACAATAGAGGTTCCTTATTTCGTCGAGGGGCATGTCTCTGCTTTGTGTTTGTGTGGAAGGTTAGAAATAGGCATATCGTTGGCTACTTGGCTTAACGTTTTGGCCGACAGATCTTTAATATTTTTAGGACGTCCTGCAGAAGCCTATAGCTATGTAGGGTTAAGCTATGTTCGTTTATAGCCCATTTGGTCGGAGGCATTTTCTATAGGCCTACCTTTTCTAAGATAGCTTATCCGATATTATGATTCTTTGTGTTGTGATTTTTTTAATAGGCCTATCCTATAATCTAAGGCTACCAGGACTCGCCATAATTCATTTAGCCTTTAATAGTCAATAGCTATGAATAACATGCTAGTTCATGCGCATGCTATTTTCCGAAAGTAGTCCTAGGCCTATAGCGAATTAAGATATATAGCCTATATATATTTTTTAATGCAAACGCGATAATGGTTTAATCCTCGTAATTCTGGTGACAATATTGTGTATTTGCCTATAATGCGTAGCCTAGCCTATAGGCTATTTCAAAATATTTCAAAACATGTTCAATATTTTAAAAACGGTTTGCCTATTTCGTGATAGATGTAGGCCAGTGTATCATCAATCTGTTTTGGAAAAGGAAAAATGCTCAACACCAAAAAAATGCTCACATGCTTTTCAAGCACAGGATTCGTGATGTCTGGGTTCAAATAGATTATGTGTTGTAATTGCCTACACCAAAGCCTATAGGGTATATCGTCTCAAAAGGATTAATCGTGATATAGCTTATAGTCTAATTTTATAGCCTATCAGTAGTTCTCAACGATTTTTCACAAATTAGTTTGTATGAGTAGGCCTATTGCATTTTATCTACCTGCATGATTTGACAACCTTATTGAGAATGTGGATCAAATGCATCACAGGCCTACTGGTCCAATAATGAACTTTCGTAGGCCTATCGTTATCCAGAACCAACGCGTAGTGTCTGTATCCTTAAGTGAAGCCTACTGTTCCAGTTTGACTTTACAACTCTCTTGCAGATAAGTGCTGCTCTCGTCCCTGCCCCTGCACATTTTGTTTTACATAAATGGTAATTAATCTACAGTCAGGAAGTGTAGCCTATTTAATTTGAGCAAAGACCCACAAAAATAATGACTTCAATCGTTTGGAAAATGGAAGTTTGATTAGTCCCTTCTGATAGAAGGTCTTTGCGACCTTATATCAGGTCGCAAAGACCCCCATCATCACCACCATCACACAAGTCTACATATTTATCTATCTATCTCTCTTTCTTCTCTTTCTTTCTCTTCATCGCCCATATTTGAAAAACGCGTATTTAACTTTAACTTATTGATAGCCCAGTTATTTTGATAATGGTCGGTTTGAGTTATTAACTGTAAACATTTAACCATATCTGACTTGAGTTGATATAAATGCTGTTAAATCACCACTATCATTATTACACACTATAATTATCATTAGCCTACACTATATTAGTCTAAGCATATCTTTATACTGTTTTATTTGTGAAGTAGGCTCACCTATGTTTTAGCCTATAGGACTAAAATATGTTATGCAGGTTAAGCCTATAGTGGCCTACACCATTCTCCAGGGCACATTTTCAACATCTCACCGCTGTAGTGGATGAGTTCACATGAATAATAAGAAAGAAAAATCGACTTTCTCACCCTAGTCTATGATTTGATGTGAAAGAATTAGCTGGCTTGTCCTGAGGGGAGAGCTTGATTGATCACTAAATAGGGCGCATTTGAAAGTTTTAGTTATAGCGTTCCTCTTGAGCCCCTTAACACTTCAAACTTCAATTTAACGGGCTATTGAACTAAGCATGTCGCTGACAAAATTGATATATGTATTAATTTAGTTTGAGCCATGATTAATTACGATCAACTGAGAGAATTATATAAATACTTTATGCCAGGAATTTGAATATTAATCAAATTCTTGTTGATAATTCAAATGTAAAACTGGATTTAGGGGCATTGGGATGCATAACTATAGAGAAATCTCTCTCTTTTCCTGCCTCTCCCCCTCTCTCTGACTCGCTCGTTCCCCTCGGGCCTGGCTCACTCTCCCTCGCGCGTTGCTAAGCCGCTTGTCGGGTGTATTAAAACCAGAGATGCAGAACGAGCGCGCGTGGCTATTTGGTGAAAACAGAAATTGCCTGTCCACTTTTATGATATGTTCATGCTGAGCAGGCACATCTTAATGTGGGGTGTCAGAGGACCCAGGATTTAGAGTAGGCACAACGTGTGAGAGTTTGTGTGAGTGTGTGTTTGTGTGTGTATGTGTGTAAGAGAGAGAGCGGGAGAGAGAAACACACAACAAGAGGTGATCATTAGATTTTTTGTGCTGTTTTGGGCATAGGGTTCTCAGACCATATACAATATGTGTGCCTGATGATTGTATGTAGCCACTAAATGGCCAAAAGCATGTGGACACCCACTTATTGGGGGTTTTCAGTTACACCCATTGCTCACAGGTGCATACAATCCAGAACATGGAATGGCATCTCAAAGACAAATATTAGCAATACAATGGGTCATACTGAAGAGCTCAGTGACATCAAATATGGCAATGTCATAGGATGCTCAATTTATTATCACTTATCATCTGTTGCATCATTCACCGCATAATCCCAAATTGCCTCCGGAAACATAAGCAGGAAGTACCTCAGGAGCCTCACAAAATGGGTTTCCAATGCCAGGCAGCTGCACGCAAGCCTCACATGCGCAACGGCCGGAGTGGCATGAAGCACGTCACTAATGAAGCAGTGGAAACGTGTTCTCTGGATTGATAAATAATGCTTCACTATCTGTCAGTATCTGTATCTGATGGACGAATCCGGGTGTGGCGGATGCCATGAGAATGCTACCTACCCGAATGCAAAATGCCAACTGTGCCAAGTGTAAACGTAGACGTAGGAAGGATAATGGTCAGGAGCTTTCTCGGGAATTTGGGCAAAGCCCCATGTTTCGGTCATGGGTACTCAGAGTAATGCAGTATACAAAGACGTTCCTGTTCCTGTTCCAACAGAACTGTGCCCCAACGAGGGTCCGAAAAGACATGGTTCAATGAGGTTGATGTGGAGGGACTCGTGTGTTGACCTCAACCCCATTGAACACCTTTGAAATGGTTTGGAATTGCGATTGTGATCCAGGGTCTTTGCCGTCCAACATCAGTGCCTGACCTTACAAATGCTCTTTTGGCCACATTTTCACAGACACACTCCAAAATCTTGTGGATAGCCTTTTTTTTAGAAGAGTGGCAGGCAGCTGTCATAGCTGCAAAAAAAGGGGAGGGGGGGGCAACTCCTATGAATGCCCATGGTTTTGAAAAGGAATGTCCAACAAGCTAATTTCGATGTGATGGCCATGTGTCCACATACCTTTGGCACATATTGCGTACACTACACTACAATACAACCACAGACCTACAATACAGAATTTAGGAAAATATAACCAACATACATTTAGCAGATATTTAGCGATATTTAGTCCTTAAATTTGATGTAAAACATGCTACGCATAACCCAACTTCTTACATACACAAATGTATACACACGAGTAAACAATCATTCTAAATAGCCCCCAACCTATATTCAGTTGCACATCACAGACTTGTAAAGGTGAGACTGACAGGTGCAAGAGCAGAGGTAAAGAGGAATGGCCTCCACCCCTACCGCTCACGCTGGGGACCGAAGACCATAACACCACAGCCGTTTGGTTCACATCTTACTGCGGGAGTTCAGAAGACACAGATCCAATCTGTCATGATCAGTCAGCATTCGGGCATCAGTGGATGATCCAAGGATCTCTAAGCTGTTGAGGAATCTTAAACTCTCTTTCCGTTTCAGTTGTGTGGATTCTGTCAATGATCTACTTACTATGAGAAATGGAATGTGCACCAATTATACACAACACTTCCCAACTATTCCCACTCACGTTCTCTGAGGTTATCTTATCTACTGTTCTGAGGCCTGAGAAAGTGCTGCTTTTGTGTGTCCTGTAGTTTATATTGTCTCTCACACAGGCACATATTCAACATTATTTATACTGTACTTAGCTTTGCAGTTGTCAGATACACAAAGTCATTTTATTCCGGAACTAAACTGCCAAATAGCCGTAAGTTATGTGGCCAACTGTAATGCCAATTCACATTGCCGTGTTTATCTTCTCAAATGGATGTAAATTATTGAATGAGGATTAATCCTGATTTATGCCCCCATCCACATTTCATATTCACAGTATTGAGTTCTTCATTTTAAACAAGTCGATTTATGTAGTCAAGAGAATCCCATCCTGTGTCCTCTCAACAGCCCATGTATGTGTGTGTACGTGTTTGTGTTTTAAAGGAGGTTACCTTAAACTCTACACTGTACATGTACTGTATACTTTCCCCCATAAACTGGTGTAAATCAAACACATGTAGCCTACTGTTGCACAGTTAACTGTGTTTGTGACACAGCTGTCATCTTATACTGGTGATTTCTCTCTGTCACTAGTCCTCCTTGTCATCCATATCTGTATTAAGTGTGTGTGTGTTATTTGTCAAATAGAGCTGTTGAGGCCACCAAGTGGTCGGGGAGTTTTTAGTTATTCAAACCAGCTACAACAGATTTATGTGCTTTTATTGCCACCCTGTGGTCAATAGTATACCCTACACCATTTGAACAGCTCAACACTAGAACAACAGAACACTCATAATGGCCGGGTTTCCCAGATTCGTTAAGAAGCTCTTAAGCGCTAAGAGCTTCTTAGGAGCTCTCTAAGCCAATGAAAGCTCTCTAAGCGCGCTCCTAAGAAGCTCTTAGCGCTTAAGAGCTTTTTAACCAATCTGGGAAACCCGGACAATACCATTTCATATATAATCTATACATCTACACATCAGTTTAACTCAAACCTAGTATTGTCTGTATTTCAATTCAGGAAACTTATAAAATACACAGTTATAAAGAGATGAACGAGGATGAATGGATGTCGAGGTGATCTGCACGTTTTTTTATTTATAGAAACATATAGACATACAGGGAAATACACCCACAACCCATCGTACAGTATAAATGATAGCCTTTTCCATGCACACACACACACACACATTTATTTATTTAAATACAGTTTATATATATAAACACAATTAAAGGAACATAGTCTCAAGCAAGAATGGCAAGCTACTTCCCACTAGACCCTTGTCTTGTTGAGGACAATGACTGTACACAAACATAAACACAAGCAAACACACGCACATAAACACAAGCAAACACACACACAGACACACATGTGCACACACACACACACACACTTAGTGGCAGCTGACAGAAGCCATTTCAGCAGCAGCTTTTACTTATCTCACTGAGTTATGGACCTGTCTGCAGTAATGGCCTGTCAAACCATTTCTTTCTTTCTTTCTTTCTGTTCTTTCTTTGTTTCGTTCTTTCTTTGTTTCGTTCTTTTTTTCTTTCTCACGTTCTCGTCTCTCTCTCTCTCTCTCGCTCTCTCTCTCTCTCTCTCTCTCTCTCTCTCTCTCTCTCTCTATCTCCCTCTCTCTCTCTCTCTCTCTCTCTCTCTCTCCATAACTCTCCCTTTTTTTTCTTTCTTTCTACTTCCCCTGTTCCTCTCCTTCTCTTTCCGAAAAAACAGGGATTCGACAGAAATGTAATTTTTGACTGTGTTTCTCTGTGGGCTTCTCAGCATTATGGAGCTCTTTTGGATGCAACGGGACAAGTAAAGAGTACAGTTTATGTATTTCTATGTGTCTGATTGCCGTTACAATTAAAGACACGTTTGAGTGTATGTCTCTGTGTGTGCATGTGTGTGTGTGTCTGTCATCTTAATGTTTTGCATTTCAGCTCACCACCACTGGAGGGCAGGTTCTCCTCAGAGCCTGGAATCTTATTTCTAACCTAATCCAAATCTCCACTCATACGAATTCAGAGAGAGATTTATTAAAATGTCTCATTCATATTCATATGAGTAAACGAATGAACAAATCAACAAATGTCTTCCCTATGAAAACATGATAAAATTATTAAATATTTAGGTTGATGCATAGACCATGAGAGAAGTATGTATTTATACATATGTTGTCATTTATATTTAGTTATATAACTATTGATATGTATACATAATAGTTGTAAAAGTATAATTATTAAATTCATATCATGAGTTCAGGCTGCTTTACAAACCCTTTTCAGACGGGCAGAAGGAAACTATTAAGCTTTAAGTATTACAGTCAAGTGTTAATAATGTGGAGTTGATGTTTCAGGTTTAGTATGTTTGTATGACGTCTAAAACAGCTCTATACCCCTCACAGAGCCACCAAGGTCTATGTCTTCTTCACGGTAAGTGTTGTTTTAAACCTGTCCTAATGCTTTGTCTCTGGTTGAAACTGTATGAGTTCAAACCATCCACTTTTTCCTGGAAACTGTGTTCAGATTGTGTCCCTGAAAAAAGAGAGGAAGAAGTAGAAAGAGAGAGTGGTTTGTGTGTGTGTGTGCATGTGTGTACTTCTGTGTTCTATGTGTGTGTGTGTGTGTGTATATGTGTGTAGGTGTAGATGTGTGTGTAAAGCTAGATGTGTGTGTAAAGCTTTACGTGTGTGTGCATAGCTCTGTGAGTGTCTGAGTGGATGTGTGTGCATATGCAGGGGTACCTGTACTCTGTCTCACTCTGTCAGTGGCTCTGACACTGAGATCTATCTTCCAGTGGTCAGGAGAGAGGGAACAGAGGGAGTGAAAGACAAAGAGAAGACAGTAATTAAACCTCTTGGTGGACGGGGTGTTACTCTAATGTTGCCAGCCCTTCTGTGTGTGTGTGTGTGTGTGTGTGAGAGAGAGAGAGAGAGGCAGAGAGAGAGAGAGAGAGAGAGAGAGAGAGAGAGAGAGAGAAGAGAGAGAGAGAGAGAGAGAGAGAGAGAGACAAAGAGAGAGAAAGAGAGAAAGAGGTATGTGACATTTTTTAAATTACCAGTGGAGTGATGCAATAACCTGTCTTGGAGCCTGTGTTATAATGACAGGAAGGTGTCCTAATTCTTTGCACGGAGCGGCCATTTAAACCACCATCAACAAATAACACAATCACTCCGCAATGAATGGCACAAGCCCTGGCAGAGAGTACATACCCCAAAATATATCCACGTTTATTCCCCTAATGTTGATTTGCATCTGTGTAAGGTGAAGGTTTTATTGCATACACAGAGCCTAGTCCATCTCATAGGATCATATTTGGATTGTTGTATCAGGATGGTTTGATGGAAGTTTATTGTAACAGGAAAAAAAATATATCCCTGACAAAGTCTGACTGAAAGTCAGTGGTGTTCTGGTCTTTTCTCCCACTGTTAAGGAAGGCACGAACTCATTTATATTTCATTGGGATGACGAGGTTGGCAGGTTGCTTCATAAACTGATATTAGAAGATGTGGTCCAATAGTTACTGACATTGTGATGCATTCACATTCTCAATATCACGTACAATATCATAGGGCCATACCACGAAATGTGCTTATGGATTAGCATTCATTTCTCGTGTGTTTCCAATCGACTATCACTGTGTTGAATTGGTTGGGGCAGGGTATGGCTGATGATGAGGACAATGAAGAGAATGATGATCCTGACTTTGATTCGGAGTTTTTAGTAGCTGTTACGTACGCCACCCCGGAGGGTGGGGACCGACAGCCCGCTGCTCAGCGACAACCAGTGGACAGCGAAAAGGGCATAGAGACGTGGGTGCGAGCAAGGACACAGAGGCGTACAGTGTACATTGAATTCAAAGGGTTTATACCCGTTACGTTAAGGGGGAGTTTGGGAACTTGGTGGCGTTGTGTGAAGACTAAAGGGAAGAGCATAGGTGCGGATGGTGTGACCTTAGTTCACCCTACCATGTTCTGCCGTCTCTACCCAAACTTTTGCTCCTTTATAACAGACGTGTTGGGATCTTCTCACTCTTGGGGTCCTTCGATATACTTTGTAACTGAACAGGCCTTTCGGGTCTATGAAGCGCTATGGTAGGTAGCACACACACACACACAGACAGACCACTCATGAGGCGTGCAAGCTTGTTCCTGCTCGTTTTGTTGGGGTAGGTGGTTGGGGCCAGGGCCAACTCTGAGCAGGTAATCCATCTCCATCACTTAAATGATTATCCCCATTAATCTGGTGTAAACTAATAAAGTAAACACCCCCCCAAACCCCTTCTCTCCTCTGCAGAAGCTGGACGAAGCTTCATTAAGTCTTTAGTACATTAATATGTCTCCATGTCCTCCTGCCTTCCTCATCGCCTGGTGTGCAGGGTCCCCCAGGGACTGTGGCAGGGGCCTTTGTGTGTGTGAGAGGAGAGGAGATGCTGTTGGGTGTTTCAGTTGGGAGTGTGTGTGTGTTAGTGTTTGTGTGGGAGAGAGAGAGAGAGAGAGAGAGAGAGAGAGAGAGAGAGAGAGAGAATGCACAGAGAACGGCTGTTTGTAAACTGTGTATACGGTGTGCATGCGTATGTGTGTGTGTGTGTAAGTGTGTGTGTGAGTGACGAGCGCTGTGGATTTAATTTTGCGGCGTGAGGCTCAGATGGCCCCTGTGGTCGCCATGGTAATTTGCGTGATCAGGTTAGAGAGCCGTTTGCCGCGGCACGGTGATCAATCATCCGGGTGTCACGGCGACAGGGGCCCCGATCGGCATCCACTCACCCGCCCGGCGTGAGCCTGCTGTAATTGGCTCTGGATTGATGCGCTGATGCTTTCTACTGATGTCAAACAAAAGTTTGGTCAATTAAAGGCAGTTAAAGTCCTGCCCCCCCCAGGTTCCTAGGAGCCCCCCCACAAGGGCTGAGGGGAGTGTTTACTTTGTCAGCGGGTGGCAGGATGACAACACCAAGACAAGATACACATTTGGGCTTGGGGGGGCCTGTTGGTGGAGAAGAGAAACGACACAGAGTGGAAAAGTGTGTGTAGGATGAAAAGGGGAGGTTCGAGTCCCACTGACAGGTGTGTGTGTGTGTGTGTGTGTGTGTGCACAGACATAGGGTCCTGGGCTGTTTTAAACTCTGACACTGTTTATCTTGTTGAGTGATGCCGTGCTGCCTCTCCTCATTATTGACCCAAACAGATCATAACTCTTTCACAACACACACACTCTCTCTCTCTCTCTCTCTCTCTCATACTCACAGAAGCAGGCCTTCCTTCAGCATGCATAGACACAACTTCCGCAGACCGGCAGACACACACTCCAGGCTTCCGCCAACACACCGAAGACACACTCCTCTCTCCCTCGGACACATTAAGTGGCAAAGAGTGTAAACAACATGTGTATGAGAGAGATGGATGTGCAAGCTCAACAGCTGGACACACATTAACATTAGTTGAGACACCAATAAATCTACACTGTCTGTCACCCTCTTATATGAGTAGTGGCCTCATTTCTTTAAATTGCAGCACCATTAAAATAACAGGGACATTGATCCTTTTTCTTAATATCCTCAACTAAATTTAGCAATTTGTATGTATTTGGAGAGTTTTAAGACACTGAACGTTTTTCTGTGGTCGCAGGTTAGGGTCGGGGTTAGGACTCACTAAGCCTCCTGTGAAAGTGTTTTTTCTGCTTCCTGTGACAGATCGGAAGCTCCTGTCACCACAACTCACACCACTCAGCGATCTTTATGATCTCAGCAGTACAGGGTTCGGCCACGCTAACTGATCACGTTGTCATGTAGCTTTGTGGATAAGGCTGGTTCACGGAAGACTTAGGAGAAGACGTTCAGACCTTTGTTCATGGAAAAATACCACTTCATGTCGATTTCATCATTGATAATTCCATGCTTGCGAGAAGAACAACTTTCATCTGTCTACAACATATAAAGTAAAATGCATTTTTGTGTGTGGTACTGCCTAGTAGACCACACAGCACCACATAATAACTACATGACTGTCCAACATTCCATTCATCTATTTGCTGAACTATCATTGACGATGTCATCCAGGGTAGTCACACTATGACCTTGGGCTGGTTTGGCGAGGCCTTCTTGTACCCCTGTCGTGCTTCTGTGTAACCCGGCCTTCTTGTTGTGCAGCGATGTTGTGTCTAGGTCCGTTTTGTCTTCTCGTTTGTTGTTCTTCTCTCGTTCTCAGTGGTGCTCGCCTCCTTCTGATCTGTGCTGACCTGAGATCTGTTTGTTTTGGTCCTGCGGCTCCATTAGGCCAATTAGGCTTGACCTTTGACCCGAGAGGGAGAGAGAGAGCTGTCTGTCCCACTTTTCACACTAGCACACAGTTGCCAGAGGGAGAGAGACATGCGCTTTTAACGTACTCTGTTTCTTATCACGTGCCTGTTTCTGTCCCTCTCTTTCTATCTCTTTGTCATATATAAATATGATATTTTTCGCGTAATCTTTTTTCCCCCATTCACACTCATTGTCACACCCACACGTACTAGTGCCACCAGATGAACAGATTTAGGTATATAGACCTTTACAAAGAGTAGTGTTAAATGTTCTAATGAAGTGAGTGAGTGGATGGGGGTCAGTTTAGTTGTTTTGCTGAAGGGGTGGAGGAGAGCCCAAGCACGGATCAGTTGCTCATCCTCTCACTAAGTGTGACTGGAGAGACACCGCAACCCTATGAGAGCAGGTCATTAAGCTAGCCGCACAGGCCCCTGGGGCAACACAGGCACCAGGCAGTCTGTGTGTGTGTCGGTGTGTGTGTGTGTGTGTGTGTCGGTGTGTGTGAAAGCATTTTGAGAAAGGATTGTGTGTTTGTGTGTGTGAGATAGGGAGACAGTGATTTGGGCGTTTGAGTGTTTGGGTTGGGGGCCTGTTTGTTTTTGTGTGCATTGCTGTGTAATTGGGAGGGACCAAGCGATAGGGCCATGCAGATTTAACTGTTGAAACATCCAACATGTCCAACCTGCGCTTTGTTTGTGTTTGTGTTCATGTGTGGTCTTCATTATGTTTGTGTGTGTGTGTGTGTGTATGTGTGTGTGTGTGTGCATGCGTGTGTGTGTGTGTGTGTGTGTGTGTGTGTGTGTGCATTCATACTTTCAACAGTAACCCATTAAGCCCTTTCCCCAAGATGAATCACATTTTATTTTGATAATTTCCATTCATATTTTGATAACGAACACAAAATAATTACAACAACAGAAACAAATGTTTTCTCCACATTCCAAAATGATTTCTCATTTTGAATGATTGTGTCCCCAAGCATCTGTGTCTTAAGTGTGCATTAGTAACAAAGCATCTGCATGACTTATTACATAGTCCTCAACTCCTCGCAATAACCCCCTATTTAATGACATAACATAGATCATTAATATATGTATGAAACACTACTTGAGCATTCAGGGCAGAGATTCAAGGATAATAGCAAATTAACAGAGAATAATCTGCTCCTTTACAGGGTGACACTTAGATTAATGTCCCCCTGCTGGTACACCAAGGACAACAAAGTTCCTTAGGAAGAGTACCATACTGTACATGTTCTAAGTTCCAGTGGGTTCCTATGGTTTGTAAAGGGTTCTAAACATTTGAGAGTTTTCATAGGCGCCACACCTCAACTCTTACTGTTGTGGGGAAAAAGCTGTTGATTTAACACTATGTTTCTTCTTTTGCTTTAACTGCAAGAGAATCATTACCTTTCCCTGCTTTCCCTGCACACTGACCATGCAAGCTGCTGCTGTCTGTGTATTGTGCAGTACTGCTATGAACATCACTGACCATAGGAGGGGCCCAGCCCTGCACTGGAAGAGGTTGGAGTTTGAGGCATCATGGGGGAGAGCAGACCCCCTAGCCAGAGAGATGATTCCATCTGTCTAGGAGGAGTAAACGTCTCCCAGCTGGCTATGCAGTGTGTGGAGAGGAAACCAGGACCCCCATCCCTCCACACACACACACACACACACAGGCACACGCACGCACACTCTTCCCGAATCAAATGCAGACAGCAGGAAGCCTGTACTCGACCCACCACAGGACAGGGCAGGCCAGGAGGCACCCATGATGCAGAGGGTAGAGGACACAGGGGAAGCAGGGTGCAGGGTTTGGGGGGTGGGGAAGTGTTACTGACAGGAGCTACCGTTTGGCTGGACAAAGTCCACCTGCTTATTCTACTCGAGTGAATCCTGCAGTTCCTACGTGCATCCACAAAGCCCTTAAACATCTAAAAAATCCCACTTACTAAATGTACTGCCCTGGTAAGTTAATCTTTCTAACTAATTAGAAACCCTAGACAAGAGCGCTGCATGCTAACTTGGGTCCTAAGTTCTTCTTGGTCATGGTTGGTCTAGATTCAGCTGAACTATTTTATTCCTCCTCATTGCTGTTAGTTGAGGTTCACATCTGTGTTGAGTTTAAACAGATGGTCGCCAGAAAGCTTCCACAATTCACACAGCTTTCTGCCAACCTAGTGTTCAACGTTAATGATAATCTCAGCATCGGCCCTCATGATAGATAGTGTTTGGTCTCGAATGACAAAGTTCCTGTTGGGGTAGAGTGACAAATTTTGTTCCCATAGCTAGTCGTCCGTTAGTTGTGTCTACAACCTGACGCTCTAATGGCACATGTTTCCATCACTCGATACCAAAGTGACTCCCGTGACATCATCATTGCTGCTTGGTGCTGCATTAGAAGAAACCTAGTGCAAGCTACATGCATTAAATTTGTATTCAGTCCCTGACCGCACATTTAACTAAATACATGTTTATGATAGATACTAAAGACTGACAGAGATTTCTGAGTCCAAATTCACACAGACACACAGCCTTCATCCGCTGTCCTCTGTCAAAATGCAGGATATGAATAGGGGCTTTTCAAGTGGCATGGTCCCCCATAAAATGAGATCTCTGAGTTCTTTCTTCCGTTCTAAGCTTCCAGGCCAAACATTCTCGGTTGGGTCCCTGTTTTTTACCCTCTCCTCTTCAGTCACTCCTTCCACCCACACCATAAATTCTGCTCCAGGGGTTAACCACACTGAACCTAAGGGAAAGGGGGCCTTATATGGAAACGGCAAGGGGTCAGAGGATCTTTTGGTTGGCTAGTGTAGACGTTTCAAAGAATAGATTTGGTTCTGAATCCAAGTAGGGATCTTCCTCCGGGGTTTATGTCTCCATATAGGCTTTCTCCAACAGTCTTTGGGTGTTTGTCTCACTTTCTTTTTTTCTCTCAGTCCCTCTCTGACTGGTTCCAATCCATCACTTGAAAATGGGCTTTTCTGGAAGTAGCTGACGTTCGGATGATAAGCATGCTGATAGAGACCTGTCACTCTAGCAAGGGGAAAGGACACAGCTAACCATATATTCAGCAAAACTGGGAAAGTATGGTATCAAAGCAACTCTGTGTTTTCCATTCCTGAAAGCAGGGTCTAGAAGAAAATAAGCGAAGTAAAGGAATTTGTTCAATCTCCCCCCGAGGTTACTGTTATTTCGTATGTGTGTATGTGTGTGTGTATGTGTGTGTATGTGTGTTGACAGACCACATGAGGTTATTGTATCTGTCAGCACCTTTGTGTGGCTACACATATGGCCTGGATTGTATGCAAGTCTTCTCCGCCCAAATGTACTCACAACTCAATTGTATGAAGGATGAATCCTACATTTTAAAGTTTAAAACACACAGTACATAGGATTACATTTAGCAAAACACCAAAAATGTCCACTGATTCAGTGAGATTCCAATCTGAGAATGGACGCTTTGTTTCAGGACAACTAGAAATAAAATAAAACTGATTTGTTGACATTGTACAACTTACACACAGACCATGCATGTATGCGTACATGCATGTGTGTGTGTTTGTGTGTGTGTGACAGATACTGTGGGTGCTTCTTGCAGTCACCCTGGGAGTTTTTCTCTGCTCTCGTTTGGGGCTTTAGAACTGTGTTTAAGACAAAATATTGTGTCTTTGCAGCCTCACATTACTCACTAATGTGGCACGAAAGCAAGTTGAACTCTGAAGAATCATTTTGCCTTGGGCGGTGTGAACCAAAACAAACCTGCATATTCCCCCGTGTTTTTCCCATGTGTGCATCCTACGAGTTTCTAATGTTTTCATTTAGAGACCTTTACTTGTGTGTGTGTGTATGTGTGTGTATGTGTGTATGTTTGTTTCTGTGATCTCAGGAAGAAGTACAGGGGCTGTGGGTCCAGCGTGTTAAATCCCTCTGTGGCGTCTGTTTCCCTGTGTTACTAAACAAACAGGATAATGGCTCACTTACCTCAGTGATGACTGTTTTTTTCAGACCTGTCTCAGCTACTTCATGGATATAAAAATGACTCAGTTATATCAATAATTCAACTGTGCTTCTCTGACAAAGATTTCTTATGAGGGAACTGTAAAATAACTTTGCCAAAATAACTTACTCTTATTCAATATGCTTAAAATTTCAGACTATTTTTAGGCTGGACATTCAATAATTGAATAACAGTAGGTAGCCCTATGTAAAATTATAGATTCCAATGGGCATTCCAATGGACAATGCCAATACCCATTCGCCTGAATTAATATTCAGGCGAATGTGAACATGAAGGCATTATTGGCAATGACAGAATTTTGGCAGTATTCTTCTGTTTTTTTACGGTTATCATGTCTATTGATCGAACTTGCCTTTTGTTTTATCAGGCTCGTGGTTTTAGAATGTGTCACTGCACTTTTTACATTTTTATTGATACAATTTATTTGAGTCGGAGTAATGCCAGCAGCAGTAAGGGCTATACTGTCCGTTTTCAACGGGACAAATTATTATTTATCCCCCTTCCCCTCCCTCAAAGAGCTTGTGATTTTTGCCAGGCCATCACTGTAAATACGATTCTGCCTGCTTAAATAAACGTTAAAATCTAGAATTAATTGGGCAATCTCTCCCACTGTCTTCCCGAAATGTTTGCTCCAGAGAGCAGAGGAGCTGATGGAGTTGGCGCCAGACAGGCAGAAGTCAAAGGTTAAGGACTGCACAGGTAGACCCTGAAATACAATATATAGCCTCTACTGGGAGAAAGAAACATAAGTCACCACTTTATAAGCCCATAGACATAGAAACCAATTTGACATGAACTGTCGTCCGGGCCTTTAGAGAACACACAAATCTTAATTACACATACTGTTGATATTACTGTATTTATTGACACATGGTACCCTAAAATATAGGGTAGGTGAAGTTAGCGATTGTCAGGGTGAGAAATCAATAAACGTCTTAATGAGGAGATGATGTTGGTGAAACCCCTTAAGGACAACCCTGCCGCTATAGGATATGGCTGCTCGATAATGGAGTTTGAAGAGATGCTGTTGCCAGTTTTAAACAGGGTCAGAGTAGCCTAAATCTTCTCTCATTCACAGACATCCTAAATGACCACACAGTAGCGTTACACAAATCAATCACAGATGACTGCCAATAAATGCAACAGTCCTATTTCTTTTATGAGTTGGTTGGCTCGTCAAAGTGCAGAATCTAAAAAGCTGAATATATGGAAGACCGAGATGTTCATGCAGTTTGGGCGACTATCACTATAACTTCACACACAGAGTGTTAGAGCTATGTAGGCTATTGCACAAGTATTACTTTATTGTAATCATTAATTAAGGCTTACTCTGCGGGTATAGTAAAGTTTGTTATTAGTCAACATTTTGGAGATGTCGCCTACTTAAAGGTGTGAACCGTCTGCATTAAACTTTAATGTCGGTCAATTGGCCAGCGAGAATCGGCATATCAAATATTAATACCTTAATGCTCTCGGCTAAATAATCACGTCCCCAAAGGTTTCTTGAGGAGAGATAATCAATGACCCAGATGGTATAATTTTTCATTTAATTGTTTTGGAGTTTGTGTTTTGCCAGTTGAAATTCATATGGTAAACATTAATTTTGTAGGCAAACCTTTTTAATAGCCTGTTGCAAATTGTACACCCACAGTATCTGATAATTCAAATCATAGGCTAATTGGATTATAAATTCAAGTTCTCTCTGGAATAGTAGGCTATTCAACAGCATGTAGCCTACAATAAGACAAATACAAACCCATTGATCAAAAAGAAAATCCATTAAAAACTGTCGCCACCTAAAGTGACTAAAGTCCAGAATTATACTGGGTTTAATGCATGCCATTTGTTAATATTTCAATCCGATGAAAATGAAGTTCTTAAAGTGGATTTTGCCATAGCAAATGAAGACTATTGCGTATAAATTGCCTATGGAAAGGCAATTTAAAAAGCTGGAATCATTGACATAAAATATGATCGGCTACATTAGGCGTTTGGTTATTGGTTTTAGAGTTTAGTCTGTTGGTAAAGACAATCAATCGCTTTTTGCACTATAGGTCTAGTCTTTATTGACCTTATTATCATTGACAATTTAAAGTAGGCTATTATCCAAAATACGGTGTTCAATATAGCAACATATAAGCCCAAGACCAAAACTTATAACAACAAATACATTTGCGCTATGGGCTATTGGCTATGGGTTTCTTTTGTCAGAGCGAATTCGTTGTTCCATGCGAAACCCCTCACCCTTTCGAACGTAACAGTGTTTCCCTCAAGCAGGTGTGCAAATATCGAATCCTTCAAAATCCCATTATAGAACATTTTTTGTTGTTGCTTTAAACTAAAAATTGAACCCTTGGAAATACTGTAGCCTAATTGTTGTTACATGATGGCACACTTGACTGACACAAGCTTTCAATTATGACACTTTCGAACAAATTCTTAACGCGTCCACAGCGTAATTAAAAAAAATACAACACCCCCTCCGAGTGCGGTGTGAGACGTCAGGAGCAAACCCAAGCGCTTTTACTTAAAGTGGCATGGGTTTGCGGTGAAGTGTTTAGCCAATTGAGTCTCGAGGCCTTAAAATTGGAGCTTAATCTCGCGCTGCCTATTTGGCACTTTGATTGATGTCTATGCGCACCAGCCGGCGAGGGCTATCTGCTCTCCCAGCCAAAAAGGGAAGAAGAAAAAACTCACTCGCAGCAGCACTCAATTCACATACGCTCGTTCTCTCACACGCACAAACACACATACTGTACACTCGCACACATGCACCCACACTGATTAGATAACGACTGGAGAGCAAACAGACGAGGTTTTAAAGCTCAACAATAAGGCGCGGCGTGGAGCACCTCTGAACCTCGCAGGGGGCTCGCGGAGGCCATGGATCATATAGGAGCGCACCTCCAGCACACGCACGTGGAACCCATCAGCTTCGGGATCGACCAAATCCTCAACAATGTGGACCAGAGCTGCATGCTCGGGGCGAGAATGCTCGAGCTGGACTACGGACACAGCTGCATTGGTAGCACTGGCTACAACAACATGACCAGCAATTTTGCATGCAATAACTCCGGATATAATGACAATGCGTGTGGGGTGACATCTATAAACGGCTCCTATAACATGAACATGGGAATGAACGTAAATGGTAATAACGTCAACGCGGCTGGAGTAATCCGTGTGCCAGCGCACCGGCCGATGGGGAACGGCCTCTCGTCCATCCCAAGTGGCATGCCCACAGTATCAGGCGCCATGAACAACCTGACAGGACTGACGTTCCCATGGATGGAGAGCAACAGAAGATACACCAAAGACAGGTTCACAGGTTCGTGCATGTATCTGCATGATTGTCGTGATTGTTGGACATAGGGAAAATGGGAGTCAGATTGTTATTTAGACGTGGCCTATAGCCTATATAAGAAAGAAGGAAATAATTGTGTAGCCTAAGTCTTCAAATGTCTATCATTATTTCCATAGCTATACATTACAGAGAAGAGTTTAAACGTAGCCTAACTGCAGGAAGAACATTAAGGAAATATGCAACGTCTCATTTGTGAAATGTAGCTATTTAAATTGTATCGCACATGACATGGCCACAATGTCACAATGTTTAGGCTATAGCCTTTTGTTCTAATAGGTCTAAATATTGTTTCTGCATGACTGCATTGCATGTACGCAAATTACATTATTTGTATGAGATAGTTTCCATGAATACAGTTTCTTTCGCATTGCTGTCATAGGTAAACTTCCCTTTCTGCCTTTTCATTCTTTGAACTTGCTGCGCTGCTCTGTAGCTGATCTATAGCTGATCTATCGTTGATTTTTGCCGCTTGCTTTTGCCCGTGTCGATTCTTCCCTTTTTAGTGGCGCTTTCACCCCTCACTGTAACACGCCGTGTAGGTCACCCTTACCAGAACCGGACACCCCCGAAGAAAAAAGAAGCCACGGACATCGTTTACACGTCTGCAGATCTGCGAGCTGGAGAAGCGCTTTCATCGACAGAAATACCTGGCGTCCGCAGAACGGGCGGCTCTTGCCAAGTCCCTTAAGATGACAGACGCGCAAGTCAAAACATGGTTCCAGAACAGAAGAACGAAATGGAGGTAAAAAAAACACACATGATTTGAAAACATTTCAGTAGAAACATTCTCAAGCACAGAATAGGCTACGTGTAGCCTATTGAAGCCAATAGGCTATTCATTATTAATGTGTTCACAACAGGTCATAGCTTACATTTGTGATTTACAGAACTTAACGTTTGTAACAAAACGAACGAAGTTTATGTTTTCTGAAATAATGTTATTTATCAAGTCAAGACTATCATCAGTGGTTTTCAACTCAATTACTATATGTAGACACCCTGAGCATTTCTTTGTGAAAACTAGGCTGTATTTGACGAAACCTTGGCCTTCAATATCTTCTTAGAGGCCTGATGAAATCTAATCAGATGGAAGGTTGGGGCAGTCAAAATGCTAAAAGGTTTGTCCATGATAACAAAGTTTCGTCGAGGTTTGCCTACTTAAATTATTTAGTCCTACTTAGAAATCGGCTTAATATAAGAGTGGATCAAACCTATGGATGTTACCTTCAATAACCAACACCGATCGAAAGAACCATCTTCATCAAAACAAAAATTCATTTTCCAAAGAATGATAGAGCGAACATCTGTTCTCTAAATTAAATCATATAGAATCCTGAACCTCTGGTCCTGAAAAACCTTTAAATGTAACAGTGTAAGTTTATGATAGCCTAAACGGATAGCCTAATGATTAGTATAGGCCTAGGCCTAATACTTTACAGGGTAGCCTATTGGCCAAGTTTGATAGCATAGCCTAAGCCTATACATTAGGCTAGGCTTATGCAATTTGATAGCAAACATAGGCCTATATAGGGCACACATTTTCCCAGCTCAAAGTTGCGAAGTACAATAAATGTAGCCCACAATAAATATAATATAATTTGTCACTCGTTTCTACTAATCAATTGATGCTGGGGAACAAGAAGGTTCGGAATGTTTGCATGAACGCTACATCCCATAAGCCTATACTTTTATTTAGCATATATCTTATAGCCCTCGTGCGTGCATGGTCACTGTTGTCATGAATGACATTCGAGAATTATTTCGCACAGCAATTGTAGGCTATGTGATTTAACAGTGACTTGTGCATGACGCAATGCTGGGTTGAATTTCCAACTGACGCCTCTTTGTCTCTGTGGTGTCTCCGGTGTTCCAGGAGGCAGACAGCAGAGGAGAGGGAAGCGGAGAGACAACAGGCTAACAGGATTCTCATGCAACTACAACAGGAGGCCTTTCAGAAAACTATAAACCAGCCAGTGAACCCAGACCCTCTCTGTCTCCACAACAGCTCACTTTTTGCGCTTCAGAATCTCCAGCCGTGGACTGAGAACACTGCAAAAATGAGTAGTGTTTCTACCTGCGAGTAGGGGAAAAAGACTCCTTTATTTTTGACATCGATAAATGTAAAATAATTCAGGACCACAGACACTTAAAAAGTACAGGCCTTTTGTGACTGACAAAGACCAGCATGATGGGAGTTATATAAATTGGCACATAAATTGTCTCGATAAAACACTTATGCCAGTGACCGAAAAATACAGTTCTTCTTTGTAACGAGTCATTTTTTAAACAAACATCTTATTATCGAGTAGAGTAATTTGTCAGTGCAGTTTCTTTCTTTTTGTTGCGTTTTTGTGTCCCTTTTTTTGCTTCAAACCATATCACCAAGTTTGTAATCATTAGATTTGTTCATTGGTCTTGAAAAGAGCAATGAGCACTTCAGTTAGCACCTTTAGAGCAACATTCTGCTTGTTATTCATCATTACAGTTTTTTGGGAGGTGCTTGGAGACATCAGTTACAGTGTAATTTTACATTAGGCTAACATCAATGTCTCGGTACATTCTTTGTAAAATATTACGGTATATATATATATAACATGTAGCCTATATGCATTTTCTTTTTGCCAGAATATTTTTTTTATAGATTTGGAGATGGTGAGTGAGAGAACATTGGTGAATAATGTTAATACATGATCTAGACCCAATTGGTTATTGATATCTCTGAATATCTTTTTATTAATTGTTTTGAAAACTGTAAGTTCCCATTGCTTGAAAAAATGAAGTGATTAATTTCCTGTATAGTTTCTTGAAACAAATTCTAACTGAAATAATGATGTTTGTCTCATTCATTTGTAGGCCTACAAAGATTTTTCTTCTCTTTTTTATTACAGTATCTATGTCCAGCCCTTTCATATCCCCTTAAATATCTCTTAACAATCAACTTAAAAAGAGGTGTTCAACATTTTGTTTGGAGCAGTGGGATACACTGGCATAGGGCTATATTGTGTTCATGAGGTTCTCCCTTGGCGGAACAGTTACCATCCAAATGTTATCTGCTCAGTATTATTCAGTACTATAGACTACCAGAATAATAAGTGTCTTAAAAAATGATGGACATTTGTGGTTGTATGATAAATGAGTCCTTGCTTGAATTATGAACATATTCAGTTGAATGTTTGGGTTGTGATAGTTTGAGCTACACGCAATTGTAGTGAGTATATGTGTAATGCTGATTGCACACAGCTGTACAGTGTGTGTGAGCTAGTCCAGTGCCTCTCTCTCCCCAAAAAGGAATGCAAAGGGTAGAATTTCATCATCCACTCTGAAATTTCAGCACTGTGTCACATTGCTGGCTTTTCCAAATCTCCTGAAATTCCTTTGCAAAGCAGAGAAAAGAGGTCCAAGTGGCAGTAAGTGCAGCAGAGTGGACAAACACAACAACCTTTGCAATGTAAAACTGTGGATTCAACTAGTCCACCTGAAATATGTCATTATCATAGATTTTTTCATTATCAGTATATTTACAGTTATTTATAGTCGTAATATTTTCAGTTTTCTAAACACATTTAGTTTATTTAAGAATTCTATCGGCACACGAAACAATATCAAGACATGTTTTGTTCAATCAAACAAGTTATGTATTAAGTATGCGTAATCTTCAAAATGTTTAGGCCTTTGTGTTTCATTGCAAAATGCATTACCTATTATAACACATTTCCACATACAGAGTATTTTAGTCTACAATGAAATTCAGTTTGACCTTTAAACAAATGTTTCTCAAATAAAGCTACCCATTAGATAACTTTTAGCTACAGTTTGTATGCATCTGTTTGAGTTTTGAGTTTGTCTATGTTTTATTTCTACAGAAAACAATCAATACTGGCCTACTGGTGAACTATATGGGAAGGTCCAAAAAACTGTTATTGGGAATGATGTGCTCATTGTGAGAAACAAGTTATGGGATAGATACTAATGAATAGTTATTATGAACAGTCATTACAACAAATGCTGTGTCTACACTATAACTTCATGCATTTATTTAACAAAGTAACCGAGTTTGAGCATCATTATTGAAAGCATCACTTAAATTTCATCATGATTTACAATATATCAAATTGTATGATGCAATTTTTTTAAGCCTCAAGCTTAATTCTTTACTTATCATTTTGGATCGTTATTTGTTTTAAGGTATTGAGTCAGTAGTACACAAAACCATTCAAATGTTGTCTGTTATTGTATAATGAAGTAAGTTTAAAATGTCCATATAGTTTATTGCAAAAGTATTGTTTGTATCCTATTTATACATATGTGGAAGTGTGGGCCTGTGTGTGCAAATTTGTATTAAACAATTCCTGATTTGTAGGAGTGTTTCCTCTGAGCAGTTTAATGATTTTGCTGTAAAATGTCACTTCTTACCTAGAGACATATTAATTCCATGATCTAATGAACACACATTTGTATTTAGTGGTGAGGATAAAAATAATAAGAATTCTGCTTTTTGAAGAGAACATTTTGAGTTAAACACACCTTTTTGAAAAACTTCTAGCTTGTGCTATAGCCATCCCTGGTGGCCTTTGTGAGTATTACATGTGATGACTGCTGTTTTTGTCGCAGGGTCTGACGCTCGTTGCGTCATCATTGTTTGCCATAACACAAGAACATTGTGTAACTGACTGTCTGAACACCTTTTTACCTAGGAGCTTAGTGTACAAGATAGATATTGTATCTCAATAAATCGTGCACAACATGTCTCTTCTACGCGTATGTGCTTCTAAAACAAATCATATTTTGACGAAGGGATTACTCGTGGAGTCGTCTGTTACAGGTAGGATATACAAATAAGTTAATGCTACTTATTCTCTGACTCTTGACACAAAACCATACGAGTCGTTATAGCTGCCTACATCATATTATTTGGCTTGATATGTACTCGTTGGTTTTCATCATTCTCTTATCAACGACAACATTTTTCACTGTCAATCTTTGTTTATGAATTCCCTGACATGACTGATGATGGTGTTTATGCTGTGGATAGAATGTTAATAATGCTGCTTTGTAAAAGGATGCTCGCGGACAGTCAGTGGAGCAGCCAAGGACAAAGAACCGCTCCGGAAAGCCAAAACTCCGCAGGGTCGATTCGACTTAAATGAAGAGAAAAGCAAGGATGTCCTCGAAAGTACGAATTTAGATATTTCTTATTCAATAAGATGTCTGTGAAGTTGAACATGAAAAAGCTAGATGAAGTAGGCCTAAATGAGAACAGAATTAAGGGCCTATCTTCTAATGATTACCAATACTTCACTAACCATATTTATATATACAAATGTTAAAGTAATCAAATTGTTGCACCATTTGGATCTTTCCAGAGTTCCAAGATGATGTCCACCCTGACACTAAGGAGCAAGGGGGCCCCAGAGGCCCTGAGCCCACACGGTACGGAGACTGGGAGAGGAGGGGACGCTGCATCGACTTCTAGTAGCATGCACCGTGAAGAAGAATGGGTGCACCTAACCCAGTGAAACTGTAACGCAACATATTATTTCCTCGTGAAAGAGTACCTTCATGAGCACTGTGTATGCAGCACAGTCACCACTGCTTCCATTCATGATTGTGATGTTGGTAACTGGATTCCCGTAATGCAGTGTTATTCCTTCTTGTACAAAGATCTGAGTGTGATGATTAATAAATCGTCTGGACAATAACTTTCAGTGTAGGCTTTTAAGTTCAAGAGAACCAATAATGCAATAGGTTCAATGCAGAATAGAACATTCATTTTCTTTGCGTTATAACATATAATTTTGAGTCATTTCAAGCACATTTGTTGGATGCAGACATGTAGAACAATGGACAATAATGTTGCATATCCTTGACTGTAAATATGATAACCAATCTTATCTTTTCAAATGTCATTAATTGCAAAAATTATATATATATATATTTTTGCAAAAGCAATAGAGTACTACCAGGGGCGATTCTAGGATCAGACCTTAAGGGTGCTCAGCCCCCAATGAGAATGTGACATGAATACAGTGCCTTGCAAAAGTGCTAAACCCTTGCTAATATATATCCCTAATTTCACTAATTATGCAAAATATTGAATGAATGAAAAAACTAAGGATGTCCCTTTCTTCATGAACTACCAGCATCAAATGATAATAAACATTTTTGCTTTGCTTGAGCACCCCTAAAAAGGGTCTAAAATCGCCACTGAGTACTACGCACCACATGATAATAGTGATCTCTCAGTGCATCTCGTAGTTTGAGATTGTGAATCCCTTTTTGTCCACGAGGGGAGGCATATCAATCTTTACCGTTTGTTCCGCCTGTTAACAATTGGAACTATTTCCTCCTCGGCTGTATCTCAGGGTGCTGGTACACAATGAAAATGTAGACATTTGCAATGTTGCCACAAAATCGCGTCTGTTGTAGGCTACACATCCTGCACAAACAACTCGTATGCGCTAAATGAGGTAAGTCTATGTAGTATTTTAGGATTCAATCCCTTTTTTTGTTATCTTCCGCTAGGTTTCCTTATATTCACTATTGCTTTGGATATTTGAATCGAGTCTGAATTGAACGTCAGCAGTTTGTAGTGATAAAGTGTTCACATACATGTTTATTTGTAAACTGAGCGTTAGACGTCTGCTACCTCATTTGCATATCTGACATATTTGTCATATTTGAGAGGTCACGCAGACTGCATTTTGGGCTAGTGTGACCTACCAATAGTAGCCTATATCATTCAGCTAGATGTAGGCTATATGTCTGGTGTAATCTAGGGATATTGTCGATACAATATGGGTTTGCTCGGTTTATGCCCTTTAACCTACATAAGGCTATGGTTCGTAGGACGAAATGTAAGACAAAATGAGGATGTGGGTCTAATTATGTCAATAGACCAGTCCAAATAAGTTCAGAAGTGTTCAGCTTTGGTATGGTTAAGGGTCCGTCACGCACATATATGCCAAAAGCAAAACCTAAAGCTTTATAATAGTCCTCCTAAATAGAAGGACATATTTAGACCCTGAGCAGACACACGAATAAGACACGGTCATTGCTGCAATGAAATGTTGAAGTACAGCAAGATCTGAGGACAAGATACTTATTCATTCTAAAGTATCACGCTATTATTTGCTAGTGATTAAAAAACATGTTTGCAATGGAGAAGCATTATTGAGGATTTCTACACTTTATATTATATTATGTTGACATAAGTCAACTGACTTATGTCACATATAGTCCTGACTTGCAGTAGCTGTGTAAAGTGTAAATAAGGGGAACATTTTAACCCTATTAAGGGAATGGTTGGTTCACATTTGGCTTTGGTCTAATATGAGACAGCAATTAAACCAGCATACTGCTTGTATGAATGGTAACCAGCTATACACAGCAAAGAATTTGTAAGACATACAGGGCCTCTCTGACTAAAAGCAGAGGGGCCCTGTGCTATTCACTAATGCTGTTATCTGCTGTAAACCACTGCCACATTCAACTAGTCAGTCTTGTAGACTCATAACGTAGACTCCTTATGTTGCTATATGTGAAATACATGACACAGTAGTATCTGTCATGTTAATGTAAACATTAACATTCACATTGTCGTAGGATGCTTTTAAATTAAGTTTTTATTTATTTTACAATGGATCGTATCTTTGAGATAACTATAGTCCAATGAGATTTACGCCTGGCCATTTGTTGTTAATGCTCCAAATAAAATGGCTTTACTGCTAGGTTACTAGAGCAATTGTGTTATTGGACAACATTATCAGTGATTGACTCAGTTGCCCAGTTACTTGCTTTATCTGGCCAATGAGTAGGGGCAAACATATTGTTGCTAGGCTAGTAGTATCTACAACAGGAGAGAGTACTGTATATGATGTATATGAGTTTGCCTACATTAGTATTGTCAGTTTTGAATAAGAAAAATAAAGATCATATTTTTCATATTTTTTCCCCCAGCAAGGCTTCTACTATAATCCTTTGATCTAAAAGGTAACGAAGACAATCTGATCAGAGAATCTGAGCCAGACCTATCATTCCAGTCTGGTCTTTGTTCTGTAGCAGCCATGCTTTGATTGACACCTCCCTTGCAGAGAGTTGTCTAATCTAAGGCCAGCCTCTTCAGGCGTTTGCCATGGAAACGAGACACACTCAAATCAGTGGGTATGTTGGAGAGTCCTAGAGTAACACCCTGATGAGAGGGGCGTCTAGCTCTTTGTTTTTAGGTTTTTGCGTGAGACTATTCTTTCTGTGTCTCATCGTGGTCTGCATGGGTGTCACGCTGGGATCTAACATAGCTGCTAGTCACGAATGGACAAAGGGATCGTTTTCCTACCCCTGGTTCAGCAAACATGGGCAAGCCTGAGCATGCAGTCTTAATGAGATCAGTGAGGCGACGTAGGAGGAGCAAAACATAAAATTACACTCATGTGCACCCAGTGAGCGCTATTATGGTTATCTGCACCACAAAAACACCCGGTACTAGCAAAACATGACATGTGAAGCCCAGAATTGGGATCTTTACATGGACTGGTGAAGTTTTTTTATTTGTTGGATAATGTGTCATTTCCACATGCCATTTCAGAGGTTGCCGTGGATACGAGAGGCATCATACCACCCCGCCATGTAAGCATCGCCCTGGGAGTTGACAGGACCATCCCATAATCCTCTCCTCCAATGGACTTCACAGGCTGCAGTAGACGATGGAAGACTCGAATCCCGGAGTTCATTCGCAGTGGAACAGGGCAAACCTCCATCCAGAATTTGGAAAACAGGGACAGAGAAGGGACCCAGGACAAGGAAAGGGGAGGGGCCAGGAAGAGTGTTACTATGGCACCAACGTCCAGATATATGACTGACAAAAGGCAGTATGTTATGAGAAGACCAATGTCTGCCACAGAACACCAGACCTCCATTCTGAAGAAGTCGCAAGAGCACTCCGATAAGGTTAGACAGCATTCAGAAGCACATGGAACCCAATTGAAATACAGTATAACTTAAACAGGCCAATTGCCATTACAGTATCACCAACTGCATAACTTAGTTAATCCATCCACAGTAGTTTTGTTCTAGACATAACAGTACTCATATCTACAGTGTACATTCATGGTTGTGCTGTGAAAATTGATGTCTTTTAAATTAATGCTGAAGATAACATAGATCTTTTAATCATACCTTTTACCATAGGAAAAACAGTGGCAATGTAGCATCACTGAAGAACACAATGATAATCTTCACCTTCATACAGAGACAGATTTCCACACTAAACGAGCTGAAGAGGAGATCCCAGGCCTTTCCTTAGACCGTTTTCACATGGATTTTTCCCGTATCTCGCCCTCTGGAGAAGATCTGTCTACCCCACTGGATGCTGTAGACCAAAGGCGCTGGTATTCCCAAGAGGAGCCTGTCTTTGGCTCTTCTTGCCAGGGAAGCAGGCTCAGTCCACGCAGCCTTTCTAGCCCTCCTTTGGAAGTCCGCCAATTTAGCTCACCCCTCAGCCCCAAATGGAACTCCACTCTTCTGTCTCCTCCATCATCCAGCCCATCCTTCCGCCCCTCTAGGTCCCGACAGACAGAGTTCAGGTTAGGAGGAGGAAGAGAGACATGCCTCAAAGCAGCATCCTCCTTTGGTTACTCCAAAAGTTGCATCCCCCCCTGCCCTTCACAACATGCCCCCTCATCAGGCTAACTACTGGGCGTGCGCCATCCCCAGGTCCATGCCCCCATCCCCGGACAGAGGCTCCCCAGCATGGGACCCAGACAAGGAGTACCAGGCCCTCCTTGACTACACCTACCCCCTTCGGCCAGGAAGAGTGGTCAGTAGCTGGGAGACCTCTGAGCTAGAGGGTGTCTCTCGACTCCAGAGAAACCCAGGCCTCCAAGACTCAGGAATAGAACTGGATGGACTCTGTAGCTCCACCAGCCTATCAGCTATAGACTTTCCTTTAAGTGGCACCTTGGGAGTAGGTACTGTGTGGACCAGGGAGAAAGGGATGCTGGGCACAGATCAGAGGTTGTCCGAGCCCCGTGGACTCTCGCACTCCAAATTCTCAAATGACATTCTGAGCAGTAGCCCCTACTCCTCTGCAGAAGGTTTATCTTTGGAGAGCCTCCACTGCAGTAAAGAAAGGACTGGACTGAACCAAGCAACTTGTAGCGGGGGTGGCCAATATAGGCAAACAGGTGTCTTTTCCACGTCCAGCGGATTCATACGATCAACCAGTGTCCTACCCCGTCTGAGTGGTCTCAAAGGTGAGGCATGGGATGAGGAGTTTTGGCCTCTGCCAGAGCGTCTGGAGGAGCTCCAGGTTCTTTCACGGCAGGTCAGGGAGGTGACTGCACAGCTCAGCCAGCCTGTCACAGCCAGCTGGGAGTCCCTGGAGAGGGGGACGACGTCGCTGCACTCCTCCACAATGTTGCCTGACAAACAGGAGGATGAGGAACGGGAAAGAAAAGAGGCCAGGGATAACAAAGACATGGATGGCTCTGAAGAACTTCAAAGGAAAGGTATGCCTCTTGAACATAACATCTCTGATATTTAGTCTCTATTCAGTCCATATTTAAATGCATGTTTCAGTTAAAACAACATAATACACACTGTTAGCCCTGTATGCTTTTTGTACTTAACGTTGGTTAAAACATGTTCATATTTGACAGAGGTCCATGGGGATTCTCTGCAAGCTATCCAAGCCACTGCCTCCAGCTTAGACCATCCTGGCAGGGAAGTGAGGGACAACCTGCGGGAGGTGGAGGCTGTGGTGGAGCAGCTCGTAGGACTGACCCTGCCTGAGCTCCAGAGGAGTCAGGGGGAGAACCAGCAAGCCAATTCCCTCGTGAGGCACATCAAAGTGAGGCCATAAAGTGTCGGTTTTATACAGATAAAAAGTAGTTGACCCTGCCCGCCCCTATTTTCTACACAGATTAATTGTGAGTCAGTTATGAATACATTCGTGAAGTAAGATACATGTTTGTTTTACCCACAAGACTTTCTGCACAAGCCTGGAGGAACTCATCCAATGGTTGTATACGGTGGTGGAGAAAATGGAGGTTCTGGCCCCGCCCAGAGTAGACATTGACAGTGTCAAGTCATCACTAGCTGAATATAAGGTCAGAAAATGAATCTCAAGCCTTGTGATTAGACAATTAACATGTTACAACCCCTCATGTTTTGTTTTAAAATGTTCACCTTTCTACACTCAATGAATTGCCTTTGTTTGTCTTTTGTAGAGTTTTCAGAGAGATGTGAGTGCTCACCAGTCTCTGACCACCTCTGTGCTGCAGACTGGAGAGCTTCTCCTCAATTGTATGACCTCCACTTCTCCAGGTTAGCTTTGCAACATCAAAGGCCTTGCCATGTACCCAAGACAGCACATTCCTAACTCAGAATAGGGCCAACAAACACACTTGCAACACACAAGGTAACAAAGGAACTAGAGGACTAACTGTATGCATGATATCTCAAGAACTTAAATATTACAGATGGTCAAAATGTAACCACAACAAATCAAGCTGCCACCCAGTTGGTCCAGCATTCTTGGAATGTTTAGGGAGTGGGAGGGTGACTCAGATGACAATGATCCACACAACGGTATTATTCTTGTTTCTATTCCCTTCTTCTCTTTACTTTCCTACTCCTTGGCCAGAGGAAAACATGTCACACTCAGACATCAGAAACTCTCGAAGGAGGCACCAAGTACTGATGGTTTCAAATTACAGTACATGTTTGATTAGGTATGAAAGGCTACATTGACCAAAGGCTAGCATGTCCTGTTAGCTTAGAGGGTGCATGTGTATTTATTTTAGGTCTTGGGGACTGCTGGTTAGTTCAACAGCCAGCAACAGTGTAATGTAGGTCTGAACTGGTTGGTCAATGTAATTCTACACCCAGAATCCTCTCCTCTAACAGAAACAGGAAACTCTGTGAGAGGAATGCTGCCATGCATGCATAACCAAGAACTGTAAAGAGGTTCTGTCGTTTATTCTCAAACTCAACTTGTCACATACTGTAGGCAAACAAGAAGTAACTTAGAAGAATGTGTCATATCCGAACAAACCAAATACACAATCTGTGAACAATGATGTTCCTGTTCCCTCCTCTAGTTTTGAAAGACACCCTCACTCTTATTGAGAGGCAGTCACAGGCACTGGAGACGCACACCGAGCATCTCTTCTCCTCCATCCTCTCAGCTATGGATAGCCTGACCCAGCCTAGCCAGCCTGTCCAGTCCAGCCAGCCTGGGGATCCACAGCCTAGAGGGTGAGAGGGGACCAGGGATCTAGGGAGGTGGGATGTCTTGGGGTAAACTTTGTCTGAAAGTTTTAATGATTTGTACTGGTGATGTATGGCTGGACTGTATGTTATAAACGCATCAGAGCCCCAAAAAAAAATCCCCACACAGAATATGTTGTAAATTTGGGAATGGTCCGTCGTCATCATGGGTAGAAAGAATAAAGATTGTCCTTTCTCCCTTTCAGCAATGAAGCTTAATGGAAAGTCGATTTGTGGATCAAGTTTTACAAAGAGAACTCTGTCTTTTGGAAAACCACTGTTATAAAATGTCTAAGCCGTTGGATTGTTGTCATTGACAGATAAAATTACCACTTGATTGCTTTTTCCATATGTGCTTTATAAACCTAGCAGAAGCAAAGTATTTTGTTTGCCTTATGAGGTATGGTCAAGCATGCTTAGTATTTCAATTGACCTACACAGATAAGGGCCAGATTCATTAATGTAATAAGAGCATTACACATTGTGCTACAGTTTTTTACACTTATTTAAACTTTCTAACTCTTTTTGTATTACACTCAATGTCCTTTCTATATTTAAGGCATTGTGCCCGAGGACTTGACCTGTTGACCATGTTCAAGATTTCTAATATCTGGTTATTCTACACTTGAGTGCCTTCTTGAATTACAGTCCAGATTTCACCTTGGGCAGTGAATGTTCTGATTAAGGTTTACATTGACTTTATTCATCGAAAGTCACATCCAGTGATTGGACATAAAAACTGTTCATAAATTACTCAAAGTCAACACGACCAATACAAACACAACATTTCTCATGTGTATGTTTCTCTGTCATTGGTCTTTTCACTAGAATGTTACCTAAGATGCACTAATTTGAAGGCAGCTTTAATGGGATGGGCAGCTGCCCATCAGAGACACAGTTCTGGACAGTTCTAAGAATAATATGTGCAGAATGTGTGTTACACTTTTTACAATTCAATTAAAATGTTTTGTTTGTCAAACATTGGTCAAGTTAAAAAAGCAAAACAGTTTGTCGCACTTGTACTCGTTTTAACATTCACACAATAAATTTGAAAAAAATGAATTTAATTGTAAGACTATACTTATGACTGAGCACATTACATTACACAAATGTAGTATCAGTGTGTATCTTAAGTGAAGGGCCTGAAGTTTGTTTGTTATGTTTACCAGGAGCAGACTAATTTTGTATTCTGTACTCTACCAAGCGAAAGTTACCTCTGACCTGGTTTGGTCTGAATCAAAGACACTGGCTCTGGTCTGAATCGGTTTGTATATAAGAAATGGAAATAAATAAATGTGGAATTATGAAATGAAAGTCGCCTGAATTGAAGTCATTTGAAAAACATAATTTAGAAACAAAAACCTATTTACCTTTTTAACTATACTGATTCATTGATACATTCATTTGTACATGTATTTATATATTTCCGGATTCCCATTAATTTTATTTGTGTATTTATTTCATAGCCATATTTATTTCATAGGCCTACTTATTTAACATTGACTGAAATGACGTTAACACCATCAGGCAAGAGACTGCACCCACGGGGTTCGATGTTGCACTTATGTTTTTACTGCTCTGTACATGCACTGTAATTCTGTACATGTAACTGTGATTGAAACCTTCTTGTTAGACTCGTTGAGGAATTGAAATCTTGTAATTGCAGTGGTATTTTTTCTTTCACCATACATTTAGCAGCTAGCTACTGTAATAAATAGTTTTGTTCTGCATTTAAGTGAGACATTATTGTTGCCCTGTAATATTCTGTCTTGTTCAGCGTGCCAGGTAGCTATGTGGTCAGTAAATACTGACCAGTCCTTGACTCTGACCATTTCAGATTTCAGGTTACCAGGTAGACCTAAGAATAAGAATGACACTGACAGCACATAACCTTTAGTATATCAAGTCGTGGACTACAGTTAAATTAAAATATATGTAGTCATATCCATACCACAAGCATACCCTAGGACAGACAGTACTCGAGAAAAGGTTCTTGAGTTTTTTGTAAACTGAATCCAGTTGCCTTTATTATGAAAAAAGAACATAGTGTTTTATATGCAATTCTGTACTGAGATATTCCACAGGTAATGGCCAATTTGTAGACAGACCAAAGTTACTGGTACAATAGATTCGCCATATAAATGCAGAATAAATTATTAAAACAAGTTTTCTACATGTTCCACCAAGAAACGCAGACAGATTGTTTTGTATCATACAATCTGGTAGTACAATATTTCTTTATTTTTCCGTTTAAATGTTACATGTTGAGCAACAAAATTACAATTTTCTCCAGCCACAAATTTAATGTAGAAATAAAGTAAAGACTACCCGATAATGTACTGAGCACTAAAGATCTAGCAAATCAGATCATATGTATATATACACACACAATGTATATGTACATATATATTCTTCCACTAGATTCTTTTAAATGTAGGACAATGAGAAACTGTTGTGCAGTTGGCTGACAAGTTGGCGAGAAATTAACACCTTTGAAAGGGACAGGTCTACACATGCCGATACAAACAGCAGAATAATCAACGGGGGAGGGAAAAAGTGGAAAGAAAACCAGAGCTTAAGATGGGTAAATAATAAAAGAAAACAATAGCCTTTGAACACAGACCAACCCCACAGTAGGAATGCAGTGAGATAGACACACAGTCACACACACACACACACACACACGCACACACGCATACACGCATTACTCTCATTAACCTGCACAGGGCAAGGGGAATTTAACTTGAGCAGAGGATCCAGGTTAGGTTGGAGGGACCAGATGACCATTTCCATATCACCAACACTGTTCTACAATTCTTACCAGGAGGAGGAGGGAGAGACAGGAGAAGGGGATATTCATTTATTTATTTGAGGCTACAATACATACATTACAAATTCAGGCAACTTCAATTTTGTTTTCTCTCTCTCACACACACACAACTTGCTCTCTGTATCAGACTCCCAACTCTTTCTCTCCAGAACTGCTAGGTTCACTGGGACAAGGTGGAGACCAGAGACTGGGGTTTGGGTGGAAGGGGACTGAGAAGCCAAAGAGGGGTGGGTGATGGGGGTACAGGAGGTGAGGTCTCTCTCAGCAGCAGCCTCCAGAGGAGGGCTTTACAGGGGTGCTCTGGATCTTGACGTTGGACTTCTCAGAGCCGCCGGTCGTGGCCCCTGGGCCCATCCTCTTCTTGATCTCAGCTGCCATGGTCATGAAGGCCTGCTCTACGTTGGTGGCGTTCTTGGCGCTGGTTTCCAAAAACGGGATGCCCAAGGAGTCTGCAAATTCCTGTTGAGAAACAATGTGTTAGGAGAACCCGTTATTTGAAATGGTAACGGCAGTGCCTGATGTTTTCTTCTGGCTGACAAAACTAGACCGACGGTTGCCACATAATGGACTTCCATGACTGATTTAGACCAAATTCCCATGACTTTAATGCGTGTACATGCAAAACGTGAGCATGATATATGCATGCTGTAAACACATATACACCATGTGTTTGAAGTTAGGCTTATGTGAAAATAAGTTTAATGATTCATTTTTCACTTTGCCCTTTTCTTTATTTCCATAATATTTCCGGGAATGAAGCATATTTCTTCAAAATAATTTTGCACTATGGGTAAAAAGAGTAAGCCGTTATGTGTCTATCCTGTGAATTAGGAATGCACCAACATTTTGTCAGTGGGAAACGAAAAACTGCAGTGTTGTTGAGGAGGTACAGTGCTGAAGCACTTTTCCACAACAGCTTTTATACAGATTCATTAAAAAGTCTAATATCAATACAATTATTTAAACATTTATATAATAAAAAATACTCACACAAAAAAATACATTATAGGGTTTTGGCCAAGTACATTCTGAATTTCTGGCTTCGGCCCAGAATTTTGGATAGCAGACAAACAGTATTGTCTGCTATCATCTGTCCCTTACCTTTGCTGTTGTGTAATCCACCACCTTCTTTGTTGTCAGGTCACACTTGTTCCCGACCAATAGCTTGTTGACGTTTTCACTGGCGTAACGGTCGATTTCCTGTAGCCACTGTTTAACATTATTGAAGGAGTCCTGAAACAAATAGTGGATAATCCAGGTAAGACAAAAGTATATCATACCTGCAAACTCTGAAGGGCTGAAAAAAGTGACACATTGCCTGCTGCCGGGTTGTTTTCCGGGTTCGTTTAAAACACGCCCCATACATAGTCACAGCCTACCGGAGAGTTCAGACTCATTCTGACCAGAATTATGAGGATGACAACGTCAGGCTACCCCAAATAAAAACTCTCAGGATCTACACGAATCACACGTGGATGAAATTTTTTCTATTCAAAACGGCTATTTTCACCTAAAAGTGACAAGTTAGCAGGTATGTATATATATATTTTAATTAATCATTTACTCTTATCACTGTCAATGTAGGCATTCCAACGAGTTCATTAAGAATAATTATCTGTTTATTTAAGATTTAAAGGTAGGTTGCAACTCATTTACTATGGTCATGTCCTTTAGAATAATCAAACCTTAAAATGTGCAGATAAAACAGAAGCAAAAAGCCTTTACTATGCTGTCCTTACAGAGACTAAGAGGGTGAACATGAGATGTTCCAGTGCAGTAAGACAGAAGGCAGTCTGACCTGATCTGTGACGTCGTAGACAACAATGATGCCATGGGCTCCTCTGTAGTAGCTGGATGTGATGGTGCGAAACCTCTCCTGCCCCGCAGTGTCCCACTGTTAACACACACCAGCCTTTAATATGGGCTCCCCCAACACCCACAAACAAACACCCACACGGACAAGCAGGCCCACTCATCCCCTGTGAAACAGAAACTGTGACAGAACTTTCAGTCTGATGAATGGAGTCGGTGATTTTATTTGCAGATGCTTCTGCTGTCAAACAGAAGTTCATCACACTGAGGTTTCAAAGAACATTTATTTCACGAATAATAAGTAGTAGTTCAGTCATACTTTCAAAGAAAGGAAGCGGATCTATTGAAATAACCAAGTTAGGCCCTCATTCTCACAAATGAAAAAGTCTAGGACCAGGCAAGTCCATCAAGGCTACGTAGGCTTGTAGATCAAGAAACCTTACCAAGAATATGTGAAAGAGATAATCGGTACTTACAATCTGAAGTTTAATAGTCTTTCCGTCTAATTCTATGGTACGAATTTTGAAGTCCACGCCGATAGTGCTTATGTAGCTTTCTGTGTAGGTGTCATCCTGGAAGAAGATGAATATAAGTCAGCATGAGGGTTATAGTTTTTATAAAACAGGAGGGGATTTGACAGAATCATGCTTGCGAATTAGACAATAGACATACAAGGCCATTTTGGTGAGGCTTAAGAACATCTATGGCTGCATACTGAGAAACATGCTTAACGCTAGCATCTCTAGACGCTAACATCTGAGCATCTCTAAAAGCTAGCATCTTAACATCTCTAAAAGCTAGCATCTTAACATGTCTAAAAGCTAGCATCTTAACATGTCTAAAAGCTAGCATCTTAACATGTCTAAAAGCTAGCATCTTAACATGTCTAAAAGCTAGCATCTTAACATGTCTAAAAGCTAGCATCTTAACATGTCTAAAAGCTAGCATCTTAACATGTCTAAAGCCCAGCCAGGTGGCAGAAAGGAGGATATCTCACAGCGAATCGGAGGAGAAGACATGACTTTCCAACTCCAGAGTCACCGATCAGCAGCAGCTTGAATAAATAGTCACTAGTGATGAAGAGAAAAAACATGATTAATAGTTGACAGCATGTGGATATTGTTCACAAGTTTCTTTTCCAGTTAGATTTATTTTTATTTTTATACTTTCATCTTTATGTTAAATTGTTCCAACATATTAGCTCATCACACAGGAGACGTTGATCACCAAGAAGACTGACTGGTAACACAAGTATGGTCGTTTATTTTTAAGGAAGTTAAAAATGTAAAATGCTATCTGATTCTGCCAGTGTCTCCATAGGAAATGGCTCTGTTCAAAGTACACTTCTAAGTGCTATGAGCACAAGTCCTGGGAGTTCCTCTGTTGCTACTCAATAGGAAATCCATTTAGCAAGAATCCCTGTGATACGGTGACTAACTGGGCTTGTACAGACAAACAAAACCTGGTCATGCCATTATCTGTACAAAATTAAGGAAATAGACTTGACTACTTGTCATTGGAAGAGGTCCATTTTGGGCACAAAAACAGTCCTTTAACCAGCAATGTAAAGCTAAATGAAGACTGGGCATTAGGATTTATTTTTTTGGATAAACACAACCAAATCATTAAGGTTGAACTGCCACTAATGATTGGACAGCATTTGAACCGAATCCAATGATTGGACCCTACTTGTCTGTCTACCTCCCGACGGGCAGTTCATGTGTTTTGGAAGAGTGGCTTATAAAGGAAGGGGTTTGGGATATCCTGCCTTTAACATCCCTACTAGGCTTAAGTGAAAAGAAGACGTTAGGATATGCTACAACAACCCAGTAGGCCAATTAAGCCTACAACCACTTCTTCACACTAAGTTCAGCCATGAGAACCCCTGTGGGTCCTTCTTACTGAATCCCCTCGGATAAGATGTCATATTGACCTAATGCATGTTTAATAAGCGATTACAATAGCTGCTTGAGAGAATGCCAAAAGGTCTCTTTCTTGGCAGCTTAATAGATTCGGGTTTCAGAGTATGGCCAACTTGATCAGCTATCTGACACTCCACATACACACACTCAGACAGGTGAACCACTAAAACAACCAAACACGGTGCGCAAAAGTACAGCAAACAACCCAGTGAGAGTTAAAGGTGTGCTGGGTTGTTAGCTCAACAGTGTTGATGCAATTTAGCCTAGGCCTTGCAAATATAGATCTGCAAGACCTCTTCAGAAATTGCTGACAATATGCTGGGATTACTGTGCATTGCTGACAGATACAGCAACTCCTTTGATGATCCACAAGGGGCATATTGTAACAAAGATATAGAATACTAGTGTAGTTAGTATTCTACTAAGTGAAAGCCCAAGTCTCTGATAGACAGTGGAACCAACAAACGGAATGCTGAGGCTAAGAAAACACTACACGGAAAATAATTGCAACAATCAATAACTTTGTTTTAAGCTGTAGCTGAAACGACAGTTTTGTTCAGGCTAGAGACACTCTTGAACAAGATCTCCAACAATGCAGACATTCTTCAACCACAATCGCATGAATTATGCTACAGCTAATGACCCATAAAAAAAGGCCAAACATTGAAGACTTATAATAAGCAACCATTGTCCAATAATGTTTCTCTACACACACAATACCAGAGTTTATTCAACAGAGTTATGTGCACTGTGCTCTACCGCAAGGCTATACGAGGTATAAGGAAACACGAGTAAGCTGATTAAGCATTCCTCTGTAGAGGGGGAACTTAGCTAGAACTGGGTTTGGAATTCCTTTGCTCAGCAAAAGGAAGTAACTTAGTATGATTATTATGAAGTTGAATGTCAGACTCCAGCAGCGTGTTATGTTAAAAGGTGAAAAGGCAATACCACCGGACAACAAAAATTGAGCTGGTCTAAACTAGGCCGCCACTTTTAGGACAACATTGTAAAGATAGTTTGGAACAAAATGGGATGCTGGGAACTAATATCCCCTAATCCGAGCTGGCCAGGTCTCAAGTCCTCTGTGTCCAAGTAGCACTGCGCCTACAGGACCTGCTGGTATCCTTCCTTTTGGGACACTCCTATTCCTCTCCCATTGTGATGAGTTCCAGTCATGCTCTCTTCATTACACCAGTGACTGTGGACAACGGCTGCCTCTGTGTGTGCCTGGCTGACTGATACTGCTACCACTAGTCATGCTTGCAGGACTGAGGGACGGAGGAAGATGGAGAAATAAGGATTCAGCTCAGAACCTGCCTCAGACTGCTCCACTATGCTGTTTGGGTGACAAATTAAACAACATGGCACTTTATAAAGGTGGTTAACATAAGGACACACTTGTACATTTACAGTCGGATCATTTAGCAGATGCTTTGTACACGTCATCGACATACAAAATGGTGCATGCTGAAAGTACAACAGAAGATAAAGGATTCTTCAGGAGTGCACTACAGCATTCCTGTGGTCAGATCATGGAAAAGTCTGTTTTCGCAGTAACCACATCTCATCTGAGAGGCACGTTGGCCAAAGATAATACTACATACTGCAACGATACAATTTCAATTGCTTAAGTATACTGTTGGGCAACTATGACATACCGATTAAAGTAACTAGCTGGCTGACTCTTACTCACTAGCCATCACTTTCACATTCCTTAGCCCTGTATCATTATCGATACTACCACACGCCATGGTTGAACTACGCGAAAGTGTTGAAATCATGGGCATGTCATACGGCATGTGACCTACACATGACTCACGGTACATGAGAGGGAAGGGGGGGGGGCGCTCCATTACTTCCCACTGTATGACCAAAGGCAGACTATAGTGGAACGTGCTGTACCTATTCTTTATAGTAATGGTGATACAAAACAAAAGTAAAAACATTATGAAAAGGGTTTACATTTGAATGCCTAGCCAACCTAGGTTTCTTGATTTGGTGGACAGATAGCCAATGCTGTATGCATGGGCACGACAGGTGTGTCTCTGACCCGGGAATACATTTTCCGATAAAAGATTAACTAGAGCTAAGGTACAACTTTAGTGTTCGTCAGTCTAAGCACTAGCTGACTATTGCTGTATTAGTAGCTGGCTCACTAGACACGTTAACGAGTGGCAAAGCAAACGTTAGCTAGATAGCAACCTTCAGTAGCTTGCACATTAACGTCACCAGCCTGACACACTCTGGATTTGTCTTTCACAACATACAACTAGCTAGTTACTGCGCTATACAGTAAACATTACACATTAATAATGTAATGCTAGAGCTACTAGTAGTCAAACAAAACGAACATGTCATTTTACAGTTTTTCTCTGCTAGTTAGCTAGCTAGTCAGTAGCTGCACCTGTAGTCACGACTAATACTAGCCTAACAAACAACAACTTAATTATACGCTGGACATGCTGCAGTATGTCGCTTTTAAATAATGTTGGTTAGCTATTGGTAGTTATCTACAACTAAACTAAGCAGACATCACAACAGTTTAGTTGGTCCTGTAGCGATCTAGCTACTGAGCTAGCAATTACAATAACTACTAGTAGCTAGCCGTTAGCTGGCTACAGTTGCCAACTACTTTACTTACTATTCAGGATTCATCGTGGGCTCGTCAGAGTAAATCCCTTCTACTAAAACGGCACTTCTTTTCTTCGTCAAGAATGTAAATATTTGGTTGAAGGGGAGAGAGCCGCCTGGGAAAGTAACGCTACCCCTAATTTGACTGGCTAGTTTTCTGGAGAGAACCAAAATGGCTGCTGCTAGCTAGCTACGTACACAACCAGGAAATACCAACTGCTAAACAACGGTTCCAGACGGTAGCTTCTCGAGTTGAGGTTAACAATACGTCTTAACTTCTCAGAAGCATAAATTTAAGAAGGACGCTAGCTAACTAAACGTTTCCCAGGTCTCTTATTCCCAAAGAGTTATAATGGTCTAGCCCCTGGCCCCTTCTGCAACCCAACTAGCGATACCAGTCACAGCAAGGAGGAGGGATTACGTCATTAGTGAAACGTGGCACAGTGTTGGCATGGAAATCAGTCAATGAGTGATAGCAAGGATATGCTTTATTTTATTGTTCCATAATTAAAGTATTAAAAAAATATTACTCAAAAGTACAGAACTCCAAATCGTCAATATACATTCAGTTTGAACTAAAATGATTGAATGTGACCTATTATTCAGAACATTCTTTAGACTGGCAACGCCAGATCAACTTTCAAATGCAGCAAGTAGGCTAAACGTCAGGTCGCCGATTTGTCTGATAGTCAGGCTAGATTCTTCTCAAGATAAGGAGAATGATCTAGTAAACGTGGTTGGCAGGGTTAGGACGGACAGGCTAGGAAATAACGTTCTATAAGCTTGTCAGCACACTGCACATAGGAATGAGTTACAGTAGCCTACAAGTCGTCTATAGGCTACATGGAGATGTCTTCAACAAACATGTCCACATTTGATCCACATACTTTTCTAACAATTTCCAAATTTACTTTTAGACACTAGACTATATCTATAAGTAGGCTAAATGTGATGCATCGAGGTTTCATTTAAGGTATCACTCAAGGCATAGGCGGAAATCCCGGGAACACACGACCCCCTCATCCTGGGAAAAATAGGATTTGTCCCCCCCAATAAATCACTGTAAACATAAGTAGGCCTACATTTAAATAATATTAATAATATACATTTAACATATTACAATGTGGGCTATGTGTTACAGCATTAATTTTGGTGTCCCCTTTAGAAATTGCTCTTGAGAAAATTTCATAGGCCTATTGTCCCCCCCCAAAATTCATAGCAGATTTTCACCACTGACTCAGGGCTTTCAAGTCTCTCGCCGTGAGACATGGGCATTTCAACAATTTCTCACGCAACACCCTGTATTCCTCACGCTGAGAATTAAGGGTTAACATGTCCCGCTATATAGGCTACAATTAATGGACGAGGCGCAGGCATATGGAAATACATTTTCTGCCGAGTTGAGAGTTGTCTCAAGTCCCCCCACAACTCTCCCCCCAGATATTCGTAACCAAAAGTTAGTAGGTATGTTAATCTCAAGCCAAATGTTTGATAAAACTTCCTGCCTTTTTTTGTACTTCAAGTCATTCATTGTTTGAAGGTGGAAGCTGAACTCGAATCTCTACAGAATCATTCTCCATGTCCCAGAATACATAGGGGAACTCCACAGAGGAAGCAGCCCCCACTTCACCCTAAAAGATAAAAGTATATCAATGTAACTTCACCAGGTAGATGGGCAAAGATGAAGTGTCAGTTAGAATGGCAATGACTGATCATTGATTTATTTCCAGTGATTAAACTATTAGAAATTCCTCAGTGTAAAAAGATGGAGGCTCTCTATACCTTCATGTTAAGGGCAATCAGTCCAATCTCAAAACATTTTTCTGGAAATGTCCTCCTCTTGATGTCTTCCAGGACAGTAGAGCAGGCCTCGTTGGGGGAGGATCCCTGTGAAGAAAACAGGGACAACAAGGTCAGGAGTACTTATTGCTAAGTAACAAAATCTACTTATTATGAGATTACATTTTTTATGTGTGATTTTCTTTTTAAAGTGATGCCTACTTATAACATATATTAAGGCTGACATCTCACCTGTTTCATCAGTTGAACAATTTGGAAACTTGGACAGTAGCACATAATTCTGTCACCATCACCTGTGGCTGAGGAGAAAAGAAAACACACCAAATCAGGAAAAGATTACATTCAAAGGTAAATGTTCTCCAGGATTTTTGCTATGTTACAGTAATACCCCAAAAGGTTGCCATTAATTTCAACAGTGATATTGTTGTTGAATTACATTCAGTTGTAGGCCTACTGTATTTCAGAGAAAATCTTTGTAATAAACTGACTACACACCTGCAGCCGCCCCCACCTTAAAAAATAAAACAGAGTTGAGATAAGTAATGTCTGACAAAACACCAGTTTTGTAAGTTAGTTTAATTTACTGTCATTTACTTACTTGCCATTCAGTATGAATATCTCATGGCTTGATTATACAGCCAATTGGTTATAAATAAGATCAAAATGACTTTTTGTGTGTATTAAGAAGAAAAAAGTTAATCCCTGGAGGTACACATCAAGTAATTGAAGTATAGCTGATCGACACTATCAGTGTTTAAACTTGCCATGTGCTCAGCATATAGACCAGTGTTTGAACTTGCCATGTTCTCAGCATATAGACCAGAACCTGGGAGGGGTGAGTCCCCAACCCTCCCTGGGGATTTGAAGGGAGCCCCTGAAGTGGAGACTCCTGAAAAAAAGACCGGGGACCTAAATTAATTAAATTAGACAACTTGGGGCTCAAATATATAATGGATGAGTATTCCATCTTATAATTGTCTTTAAGGCTCATCTTGTGAGTGGAAAAGTGAAGTAAAGAGATAGTATTTAGTATTAGAGGATGTGCATGGTTATGTTTGCTAAATGGTTTGAATTGGTTGTCCTCACCCACTGTTATATTTCCCATCTTGTCTAGAGCAATGAGGCCTGTTGAAAGCGTGAGATAGGGAAACTACATTGGTTTCTGTTTCAGTTTGAGTGAAATAAGAGAGATGGTTTTACCAAAGATGAGTGTGCACTTTGCACACTGCAGTGGATGCACATTTTGAACTATGGTTCCCTCTAGTACGGTGGCCCGGAAGTGCAAAACACCCCCCCTAATATGAGTGCATCCCCCAAATGAAAACACTCCCCCCAAATACGAGTCAACTCCCCCCAAATAGGATGACTTGCTCGCCTCCCCCCAATACAAGGACCCACTCCCCCAAATGGAAAACATTACATTATTGTAACTCAACGTTTAAAAACCTATTCCATAGGGCTGCGCTTTACCATCGCCACCTGGTGGTTCACTGTGAGAACATTACCTGTAATTCACACTTTAAACCATTAGATGGCGGGATTGAAGCGCAGCCCAATGGCGCTGTCGAAACAGTGCCCCTTAACACGCAATTTATACTTTTGCATAAGTAGGCCTACTTGCTACCTGCTTCGATAGCTAAACAACTGTCTTGGTGCACGTAACTCTGTCAGGCTATTGCATTTCTTACTTCTGTACTTCATCTACAATAGTTATAGCACCAGCACACACATTATGCAGCTCTTACCAAGTGTGTCATGTCCACTGGCTTTTTGTCTATTTTCAAGATATTCCTATGTGGAGATCAAAAGCATAATTTTAATATGTGATGTTCCAGTAGCTATATAGACTGATTGTATGAAACAACATTGTTATTGATGGGTTGTCACCTGCAGATGAGTTACCTTGTAAGCTTTGGTAGAATGTACACTCAGCATGCTGTCATTGGGTTCTATGCTAAAGCCCTGTTCCCTGGCAAATGTGGCTGCTCCATCCCCTACCAGTAAACTATGGGGGCTTCTATCCATCACCTTACGAGCCACCCGAATTGGAGTCCCTATCCTGCAAACACATTTACAAAAACAGTACAGGCTCACATCACCAACACCATACAGACAGATAACCCTCAAAAGGGTAAAATAATAATCACATTTGAATCTTACGTATTGTCATTACATGTAGTTTGTCTTTTTCTTGTGTGTCCCTACACAAGAAAAAGCACCAGCAAATGAACATTTCTTTATGACAAACTCAAGTACAGACACCGCTGAAAGCTGCTGTTGAATACAGAGGTTTTCTCACCCTCTGAGAGCAGCCACAGCTCCAAATTTCCCAGCAGTGCCTTGCATTATTGCAGCATCACACTCCAGCACCCCTTCACTGTTTGGGAATCCTCCTCTTCCCACAATGTGGCGGCCTGTCTCTGGGTCATTCTCCATCTCTGGAAAACACACATGCCCACCCCGGAATGGATGAACACATGCAAGTACAGTGTTTGAGACACGTTGATATCATAGGCCTATTTGAACTAATAATAATAAAGATGCAAGACTCTCTCGTAAAAGTACAATTGTTTCTCTTTTGAACCAGTAAGATAACCTTACAGCTGCTGACAGAATACAAATTGACCAACAGATGGATGGATGGAACTTAATTTGTGTCATTTTAAGCCAACCTGCCATGGCTTCCTCCACAGCATCAGTTGCATGACATCCAGAAGTAATCAAGGACCGAAGTCTATCCACAGCAGGCTGAGAGAAAGACCATGTCCCCACAGCTGCCATGGTCCCTCAGTTCTCAACAGCTGTAAATGACAATATAAAATGTATATTTCATTTTAGTCACAAAGAACACATTTCCATGAGACCTTACAGTATGAATTTGTTTTCGTTTCAAAGTGTAGGTCACAAGCAAAGACACATTCTGGACATAAGTACAGGCAAGTGTCTGGCAGTAATATATTGAAGAGACATAATCCACCCGAGCTATATGTCAATATAGAAATGATATATATTAAATGAATAAAACGTTCGTTTCGTGGTCCGTGTACCTAAGGGCCAGAGGTACGTTTTAAGACAAATAAACAAAATACGGGTCATTGGTTAACTGTTAATATGGCTCCAGAGAAACAAGTTTACGGAAGTTCCACAATATTCCCACCCACTAAAAAAAAGATTTCAGAATAAAAGCACGATTGTCCGTGAAATTAAGTTGAGAATTTATTGAGCTAGTTTACGTTGAAAAAGCACAGGTGCTGTAGGCTACTATGTTTTAGTATCGGTGCTACAAGCATTTTACAAGCCACCGGAAGTTGTTTATTATAATGTGTGTGTGCTGGTGTTTTAAGGTGGGGTTCAGCAGGACTGGCAGTGCATTTAGTCATTCAGCAGACGCTCTTATCCAGAGCGACTTATAGTAAGTAGCCTACAGGGGACATTCCCCTGAGGCAAATAAGGTAGGCAGTGTTACTGATTGGGCTCAACAGGACTTGCAGTGTTAAAGGTGAAACACAATAGCGGAACAGGACTGTTAGATGTGGGCCTCAGCAGGACTGACCAGTGCTACAGTTGAAGCAGAGCAACCCTGTCTTTATATGATCTTACAGGGTAAGAAGTATGTGTAATGTGATTTTTAGGCAATTCATCCTTTATTATTGTTAAATAACGGTAATTTATTATATCACTTGACACTGATCAAGTGGTATCTACATTTATAAAAGCATCCACAGTATATAGCCCTCCATTTAAACTATTTGTATTATGTACCATCCTGTGTGCATTTTGCAAAGCCACATAACTAAGTAAATATCACATACACTTGCATGTTAAGCAATTCTAAGCTTCTAACATAAATACAAATGTTTCATAAATGAACTATTACAATTATAACTTTGCTGAATGTACAATATTGCATGGATATCATGAATTGTACAAATGTTGTTCATCTTGTGATGAAGGACTTAGTCTCCATGAAGTCCACACACCAGATTTGCAGGAACAGCGATATCTGAGTAAAAAGAGAAAGAAACTATTGTAAATAGTAAACAAACATTTTAAAAAGTAAATGATATGTGCAGTGGAGATAACATCCACACAAGGTTAAATGTCATGAACATAATGGCATGTTCTGGGGGTAATTGCTGTTATGTATGAGTCAAGCAGAAGTGATTATACAACTATTGCAACAGGAACTGCCCGAGTAGAGGGTCTTGTACCTATTTTATCCGGCTTGGAGAGGTTCAGATTGGCCATGATGTTGACAAACTCCTCCAGGGTCTTGGTCAGGCGGGGGTTAAACCTCTTTTCCTCCCACACAGAAGATACTGTCTGACCTATATGGATGAGGAAATAGGTCATGGGATTGGTTGAAGTATGGTACTAATGATGATTCACAAACACACAAAAAAACTGTTTTAAATGACTAATGAATATAACACAATATTAGACAAACTAGCCAAGGATAGAATTGGGATTAACTGTCAACCTTTGTAATCATGTGCAGGATAGATAAGACATTGTTCAGGTAGAGTGAAGATCTTTTGATGGATAGACTCATAGAGGGTCTTGGCGCAGCCTGCGTATAAAATAAATTAAAAACAAACATTGAGTTTAAAAACATTGCACACAATATTACGAGGATATGATGCCACCTAGCTTCCATCAGAAAAATTACAAAAACAAAACAAAGTTTGCGTTGCATTCGTTTGAAAATGTCCCCTCTCCTCTATTACTACAACTCAATGCCTCCAAATGTTTGAATATGCATGAAGGTCTTTCTGCAAATTAATTGTGCTTACTGTCCCAATACTGGTGAATGTACCTTAAAGCTGTAAACAAACACGACAGAGGATGGTGCTCACTTGCATATTTTGTATGAGGTATTTTAAGGTCAAAACCCACACTCTTAAGGATAACCCAATCCATTTTCCAGTGTATTTATGTAATAAAGGAGATGAAGTTGAAAATATATGCAAATTGCATTACATTTTCACATATGTGCGTTTTTTTGTTGTTGTTAGGAACAAAATTAGTAAAGTATTTTATAAGAGCAAATAACATTACACTAGCCCAATTAATGGAATTACATGTGGTGGATGAAAACAAGCATTATAACACATATAAACCAATTTATAAATATATGAAATAACTCATGGGCTGGAAGTGGTGCCCAATTTGCACACTATTCAGTACCTTTCCCATCAGACTTAGTATATTCAAAACCTGAATGGAAAAAAATTAACTGTTTCAAGCAAAAACATGAGCACCTTGCTGGAAGTCTGTCCTACCACAACCCCTGATGAGGAGTGTGTCTCCCTGTGAAGGCCATGCTCTTGTCCCCCATCACAATTGTAATACATCCATCTGTGTGCCCTGGAGTCTCGCACACAGTCAGGTACTGGAGTGGAAGAGAGGGGAAAAAATCACAAGAGCAAAGAATTATAAAATATTTGTAATATACTGTAGATAGACCTATGTAGTCAACCTATGTAGTCAACATACTTGATACACAGCCTGACCTCAAGCCTACATATTACAAACTTTTATGGTAGCAGGTTACTTGACGCTTATATGTACTTGACCATGTTTGAAATGTTCCCTACATGCTTTCCAAAGGGGATTTTATCCCCTTCCAACAGCAGAATATCAGCAGTAGCTCCACTGTGCTTGGATATGGCACTCTCCAATCCCAACACTCTCTTTTTCAGTAGTCCTGTTCCAGTAATGTGGTCTGCATGGCAGTGGGTGTTCACTGAAGGGATGGTCAAAATAAGTATTAATTGGCATTCATTGCTGGAAAAAATAATGTTTGAGATTTCCAGACTCACCTGCTAGTTTCAGACTGAGCCCCAGTTCTTCTATGAGTTCAGGTCCCTGGAAACAGTCTCTAGTACTGGGTCAATCAGTATGGCCTCTTTGTTGTCTGTATCAGCCAATAAATATGTGTATGTGCTGCTCACCGACTCAAATAGCTATACAAAAGAAAACAAGTGCAGGCGGTGAATGACTAAGCAAAAAGAGATATGGGTGGTTCAGTATATACTTGCAGTACAAGTAT
>CAEFZP010001623.1:0-18223 GCA_903064625.1 Mallotus villosus
GGGTTCCACATGGTTCCACGGGGTCACTGGGTTCCACAGGGTTCTACTGGGTTCCACAGGGTTCCACTGGGTTCTACAGGGGTCTACAGGGTTCTACTGGGACTTTCAAGTTCGAGTTGTGGGATCCTGAAGTCCTGAGCTGGTCTCGGCGCTGTAAACTGACACGAGAGAAACCAGAGTCAAACTGACTCTTGGAAATATGTTGCTTACATTAGACTGAGAACATGACGCTCAGCTGGATACCATGCATACCATCTGGAACGAGTGTGTGTGTGTGTCTTGTGTGCTGTGTGTATCCGTGTGGTGTTGTGTGTCTACAGTGTGTGTGTGTGTGTCGTGTGTGTGTGTGGTGTGTGTGGTGTGTGTGTGTGAGTGGTGTGTGTGTGGTGGGTGTGTGTGTGGTGTGTGTGTGTGTGCATGTGTGTCTACAGTGTGTGTGTGTCTGTGTGTGTGGTGCATTGTGTGTCTACAGTGTGTGTGTGTGTGTGTGTTTGACTTAAGTAGATATAATCAGGTAGAACGAGATCAGTGGGAGGCCTATCTGCAGGAGATTGAGAGAGAACAATCAGACTGGACTTGCAGGATCATCAGTCAATCAGACTGGACCTGCAGGATCATCAGTCCAATCAGACTGACCTGCAGGATCATCAGTCCAATCAGACTGGACTGCAGGATCATCAGTCCAATCAGACTGACTTGCAGGATCATCAGTCCAATCAGACTGTGACCTGCAGGATCATCAGTCCAATCAGACTGGACCTGCAGGATCATCAGTCCAATCAGACTGGACTTGCAGGTCATCAGTCAATCCACCAACGCTGTAGGGATCTGGTCTCATTCCTTTCTCTAACTATCTCAGATATTCGCTGTCTATCTGCTTGAGGAGCCTGATCTGGCTGGTCTACAGGGACAAAAGAAAGAAAGAACGACGAAACAAGCACGAAAGAACGAGCGGAAGGAAAAAAAACGAAAGAAAGAAGAGAAAGAAAGAAAGAAAGAAAGAAAGAGGAAAGAAAAGGAAGCAAGAAGGATAGTAGAACGAAAAAGAAAAAAGAAGGAAGAGCGACAAAGAAGCAGAGCCGGAAGATAGAATTCGAGGAGACGATAGAGACGACCAAATGAGAGAGACGAAAGAGCAGCACAGACAGGAGAGATGACAGGACGAAAACAAAAGAAAGAAAGATACAGACAGAAAAAAGCCGAAGAGAGAAAGACGAGAGAACGAGAAGGATAGACAGAGAGAAAAGAAGGAAGCAACAGAATAAAGAAAGCAAGAGAGAACGAAAGAGATCTGCAACCTACATCCCCCTCCTCCCTCCTTCTCCCTCCCTCCACCTCACTCACTCGCTCCCCTTTCCCTCTCTCCCTGCTCGCTCCCTCTCTTTCCTCCCTCCCTCCTCTCCCTCCTCTCCTTCTCCTCTTCTTCCTCCCTCCCTCCCTCCCTCCCTCTCTCTTCTCCCTCCCTTCCTCGCTCCTAACTGCTGTCTAACCCCTGAGAGTGGAAGGTCTGGTTGTAATCAGAGAACCGTCACACTTCCTGTTTCTGCACTGAAGAAAAATAGCCCATGGAGAGTGAGAGAGGGAGAGAGAGAGGGGAGAGAGAGAGAGAGAAATGGATACTAGCAAGCGAGGGGAGGGGGAGAGAAATGTTCAGAAAGAGAAAGGGAAGAGAGACAGGTAGAAAGAAAGAAAGAGAGAGGTGGCCTAAATTGACCTAAAGAAAAATAGCACTCTTGAAAATTCTTGTTAACACTTCCCCTTGTGAACCTTGTAACCTATAAACCTGTCTGTGAGCTGTGGTTACTCTTACATGATTAGGCCCATACCCTGTCACACACACACACACAGATCCCTCCACACCCTGTCACACACACACACACAGATCCCTCCACACCCTGTCACACACACACACAGATCCCTCCATAACCTGTCACACACACACACATCCCTCCATAACCTGTCACACACACACACACAGATCCCTCCATACCCTGTCACACACACACACACACACAGATCCCTCCATAACCTGTCACACGCATGTGTCTGGTGTGTGCACTAGTATGTGTGTGTAGAGAGAGAGAGAGAGAGAGAGAAAGATAGAAAGAGATAGAGAGATAGAAAGAGAGAGAGAGAGAGAGAGGGAAAAGAGAGAGAGCATTTCACTGCATATCAAGAGATTGCAGGTTAAAATCCGCCCTGTACTGAACTTTACGTTTGTTGAAAGCGTCTGCAACATGAATCCATGACTGCTTGATGTTGTAACTATGATCCAGCCTGGCTCCTCTGGTGCTTCCTGCCCCGTAGCCACGGGCCTGAGAAACACACCCATCCAGCATTCAACAACAGCGTTGCCGGGTTACCTGAGGTAACTCAGGTAACTAAGGTCATAGCAACCGTGCTGGGTAGGAAACACAGGGTCCAGGGGTGGGTAACACACACACACGCACACACACACACACACACAAACACAGGGTCCAGGGGTGGGTAACACACACACACACACACACACACAAGGTCCAGCGTTAAGACCTGAGGTCGTAAATGACACTTTTAAACTCTAAAAATGACAAACCTGACTATATGCCTCAGGACATTCTCACTACTATACACGTCTGTACATGAATGAACCTGCTCTGCAGCTTCTGTGCCTCTATAACCCCGCCTCTATAACCCCGCCTCTATAACCCCGCCTCTATAACCCGCCTCTATAACCCCGCATCTATAACCCCGCCTACGCATCTATAGAACTATATACAGCTGAAGGATCCATACATCAATACAGCTGAGCCATCAATATACAAATATAGTGTAGTGATCAATATACCGATACAGCTGAACAATCAATATACCGTTCCAATACAGAGGATCGATCAATAAACCGATACAGCTGGAGTTTCTCAGTGAAGCTCTTGTGTGACAGACAGCATGTCTGTGTGTGTGTGTGTGAAGCTCTTGTGTGACACACAGCACTTCTGTGTGTGTGTGTGTGTGTGCGTGTGTGTGAAGCTCTTGTGTGACACACAGCATTTCTGTGTGTGTGTGAGTGTGTGTGTGTGTGTGTGTTTGTGTGTGTGTGTGCGTGTGTGTGTGAGTGTGTGTGTGTGTGTGACACACAGCATGTCTGTGTGTGTGTGTGTGTGTGTGTGTGTGTGTGTGTGTGTGTGTGTGTGTGAGTGTGTGTGTGTGTGTGTGTGTGTGTGTGTGTGTGCGAGTGTGTGTGTGTGGTGTGTGTGTGTGTGTGTGTGTGTGTGTGTGTGTGTGTGAGTGTGTGTGTGTGTGTGTGTGTGTGTGTGTGTGTGTGTGTGTGTGTGTGTGTGCGTGTGTGTGTGTGTGTGTGTGTGTGTGTGTGTGTCTGAGTGTGTGTGTGTGTGTGTGTGTGTGTGTGTCTGAGTGTGTGTGTGTGTGACACACAGCATGTCTGGGAGCTGCTATGCAGCTGCAGGGTGACGTGGTCGGGCAGGTTTTGGTTGTTAGACACACAGCAGATCAACACTGCGCAAAGTTCTGCTTCTCACTGAACTGTCTCCTGATGACCTCATAACACTGATCTGATTGATGATTGGTTCCTGTTAGCTTCGCTGCCCCTGAGTGAAAAACAGGAACACGCCGTCTCACAGCGCCAGAGACTGACGGGACAAACAGGATTCAAGCCAGAGGTTCTACTCAGTATGTCGTTTACAGTGGGCGCATGTGAGAGGTCATGTGAGAGGTCATGTGAGAGGTCATGTGACAGGTCGAGCCAGACCCAATCCAGAGTCCTGCCCTGATGCCTCTGCCAAGACACGGCCAATCAGAACGCAACCATGCCCCCCCTCCTCCCCAACCGCCCTCACCACCCCACCTTCCTTTCTTGGTTGCCCCCCCCCCGCTCAAAGTTCCAGCGTCCCCCCCCCTCCCCCCACCCACCCTCCCTCCCCCGCCCGCCCCTCCCCCTCACGGCTCGCCGGGCGCCACCAGGTACCCGTTGAAGGTGATGTACACGTCCACGTCGTCGCTGTACACGGCGTTCTCCCGCTCGCGCTTGTACAGCCTCACCCACACCTCGTCTCCCTCCTCCAGGCCCAGCATGATGCTCTGACTCTGCATGATGGAGCGCTCGCTGGGCTGGGCGTACAGGATGGCCTGGGGCTCGTCGTTCTTCACCAGGTGCAGGTACGTCTCCTTGAAGTTCCACGTGTGGATGTTGACGTTGAAGAAGTAGACGCCGGCCACGCGGCAGTAGAAGCGACCCTTGAACATGTTGAAGTGCTCCTGGGGGTTGACGAAGACCGTGTCGAAGGCCAGGGCCAGGTAGTAGTCTTCGCTGTGGAGAGACTTGCGTCGGCCCACGGAGAAGGAGGAGTGCTGGGCCTTGCAGGCGTCGCCAGGGGTCCCCGCCTGGCCCTTGGTGCCTTTGGGACCCAGGTTGCCGCGGTTACCGGCAGGGCCTTCCACGCCGAGCTTACCGGGTGTCCCCCTGTCGCCGCGGTCGCCTTTGTCGCCTGGGTAACGGAGGGAAGGATGCGGAAGCGCGAGTGTGAATTGTTGTTAATTTATTATGGCTGAAGACATAAACTGGGGTCATATAGGGTTAACTAAGTGGGAGAGAGACAGTGTGTGTGTGGTGTGTGTGTGTGTGTGTGTGTGGTGTGTGTGTGTGTGTGTGTGTGCGTGTGTGTGTGTGTGTACATGTGTGTGTGTGTGTGTGTGTGTGTGTGTGTGTGTGTGTGTGCGTGTGTGTGTGTGTGTGTGTGTGTGTGTGTGTGTGTGGTGTGTGTGTGTGTGGTGTGTGTGTGTGTGTGAGTGTGTGTAAGTGTGTGTGTGTGTGTGACTGACAGTAATATGCAGTTATCAAAAACCACCATGTGTAACCAGAGCTGACAGGGAGAATCATCTTGGACCGACACACACACTCACACACACACTCACACTCACACACACACACACACACACACACACACACACACAGCTTCAACTCAGGATATTAAATACATATGCTCGGAAATTGACTGTATCTCTCTGATTTTCCTTGTGTGTGTGTGCGCGTGTGTATATGTGTGTGATGTGTCTGTGTGTGTGGTGTGTATGTCTGTGTGGCGTGTGTGTCTGTGTGTGTGGTGTGTGTGTCTGTGTGGCGTGTGTGTCTGTGTGTGTGAAAGGAAAAGTACACTTGGCGTTCATGGTGGTTCGGTCTGCCAGATGTAGCTGGCTCACCCTGTCCCAACCCTGGGACTAAGGGAGAGTTCTAGATCATGTGGATGGGACTGGAGCAGGGAGAGTTCTAGACCATGTGGATGGGACTGGAGCAGGGAGAGTTCTAGACCATGTGGATGGGACTGGAGCAGGGAGAGTTCTAGACCATGTGGATGGGACTGGAGCAGGGAGAGTTCTAGACCATGTGGATGGGACTGGAGCAGGGAGAGCTCTAGATCATGTGGATGGGACTGGAGCAGGGAGAGTTCTAGATCATGTGGATGGGACTGGAGCAGGGAGAGTTCTAGATCATGTGGATGGGACTGCAGCAGGAAGAGTTCTAGACCATGTGGATGGGACTGGAGCAGGGAGAGTTCTAGATCATGTGGATGGGACTGGAGCAGGGAGAGTTCTAGACCATGTGGATGGGACTGGAGCAGGGAGAGTTCTAGACCATGTGGATAGGACTGGAGCAGGGAGAGCTCTAGACCATGTGGATGGGACTGGAGCAGGGAGAGTTCTAGATCATGTGGATGGGACTGCAGCAGGAAGAGTTCTAGATCATGTGGATGGGACTGGAGCAGGGAGAGTTCTAGACCATGTGGATGGGACTGGAGCAGGGAGAGTTCTAGACCATGTGGATGGGACTGGAGCAGGGAGAGTTCTAGACCATGTGGATGGGACTGGAGCAGGGAGAGTTCTAGACCATGTGGATGGGACTGGAGCAGGGAGAGTTCTAGACCATGTGGATGGGACTGGAGCAGGGAGAGCTCTAGATCATGTGGATGGGACTGGAGCAGGGAGAGTTCTAGACCATGTGGATGGGACTGGAGCAGGGAGAGCTCTAGATCATGTGGATGGGACTGGAGCAGGGAGAGTTCTAGATCATGTGGATGGGACTGGAGCAGGGAGAGTTCTAGATCATGTGGATGGGACTGCAGCAGGGAGAGTTCTAGATCATGTGGATGGGACTGGAGCAGGGAGAGCTCTAGATCATGTGGATGGGACTGGAGCAGGGAGAGTTCTAGATCATGTGGATGGGACTGGAGCAGGGAGAGTTCTAGACCATGTGGATGGGACTGGAGCAGGGAGAGTTCTAGACCATGTGGATGGGACTGGAGCAGGGAGAGTTCTAGACCATGTGGATGGGACTGGAGCAGGGAGAGTTCTAGACCATGTGGATAGGACTGGAGCAGGGAGAGCTCTAGACCATGTGGATGGGACTGGAGCAGGGAGAGTTCTAGATCATGTGGATGGGACTGCAGCAGGAAGAGTTCTAGATCATGTGGATGGGACTGGAGCAGGGAGAGTTCTAGATCATGTGGATGGGACTGGAGCAGGGAGAGTTCTAGACCATGTGGATGGGACTGGAGCAGGGAGAGTTCTAGATCATGTGGATGGGACTGGAGCAGGGAGAGCTCTAGATCATGTGGATGGGACTGCAGCAGGGAGAGTTCTAGATCATGTGGATGGGACTGCAGCAGGGAGAGTTCTAGATCATGTGGATGGGACTGGAGCAGGGAGAGTTCTAGATCATGTGGATGGGACTGGAGCAGGGAGAGTTCTAGATCATGTGGATGGGACTGGAGCAGGGAGAGTTCTAGACCATGTGGATGGGGACTGGAGCAGGGAGAGTTCTAGACCATGTGGATAGGACTGGAGCAGGGAGAGCTCTAGACCATGTGGATGGGACTGGAGCAGGGAGAGTTCTAGATCATGTGGATGGGACTGCAGCAGGAAGAGTTCTAGATCATGTGGATGGGACTGGAGCAGGGAGAGTTCTAGATCATGTGGATGGGACTGGAGCAGGGAGAGTTCTAGACCATGTGGATGGGACTGGAGCAGGGAGAGTTCTAGATCATGTGGATGGGACTGGAGCAGGGAGAGCTCTAGATCATGTGGATGGGACTGCAGCAGGGAGAGTTCTAGATCATGTGGATGGGACTGCAGCAGGGAGAGTTCTAGATCATGTGGATGGGACTGGAGCAGGGAGAGTTCTAGATCATGTGGATGGGACTGGAGCAGGGAGAGCTCTAGAACATGTGGATGGGACTGGAGCAGGGAGAGCTCTAGACCATGTGGATGGGACTAAGGGAGAGCTCTAGATCATGTGGATGGGACTAAGGGAGAGCTCTAGATCATGTGGATGGGACTGCAGCAGGGAGAGTTCTAGATCATGTGGATGGGACTGCAGCAGGGAGAGTTCTAGATCATGTGGATGGGACTGGAGCAGGGAGAGTTCTAGATCATGTGGAAAGACAGTTTACCTTTGAGGATGGTCATGTTGATGAAGGTGCGGACTTCTGGCATCTGATTGGTCGGGGCGGGCCGACCGACAGAAGGGGATTCTGGGGGATCCAGGTGGTCGCAGCATCGCCTGCAGATTCTGGGCTGAGGCCTGGAGGGGGAGGAGACACACCCTTCCAGGGGGAGGAGCAACAGCACAGATAGACACGCCCACGACATGGCTACCACACCTGAATAGGAACGAAGGGGGAAAAGAAGAGAGGGGGGCCGGGGGGGAGGGAGGATGGATGGATGGAGGGGATAGGAGGAGAGAGATGAGAGAGAAGGGAGTTGGAGAAGAAAGAAAGAGAGAAAAGTACAGTTATGACTATGACCAGCAACAGATGTGTTAGCATTGGCTAAGTAGTCGAGACATACACACATAAACACCCCCCCCTCTCAGCCATGCTGTTGGTATGACCCAGGTTAGTGCGAGCACACAGTCAAAACAAGGAGTCAGGTTACCACATGTCTGACTGACAGAGCGCCAGTATCAATACACTGCACACAGTTTACTTGAGTTAACCTTGTCACAACCTCCACCACCACACAACCCTCTCTGCTCTCTCTCTCTCTCTCCTTCCCCCCTTTGTCCTCACCCCTCTCTCTCTTTCTCTCCCTCCTTCTCTCTCTCTCTTCTCTCCCTCCTCTCTTTTTCTCCTTTGTCCTCACCCCTCTCTCTTTCTCTCCCTCCTTCTCCCTCCTTCTCTCTCTCCTTCTCTCTCTTTCCCTCCTTCTCTCCTCGCTGCTCTCTGGTTCTCTATTTTTCTCTCTCTCTCTTTCGGTTACCGACGTGAAAGCCACGTGGCTCTGTCGCTGTGGAAACCTGCAGGGTATGATGGAGGGCAGGGTAACGGAAGAGGAGAGAGAGAGAGAGAGACAGAGGGACAGAGGAGAGAGAGAGGGGGAGAGAGAGAGAGAGAGAGAGAGAGCTAGAGAGAGAGAGAGTAGAGCGAGGATGATATAAACGAGGGGTGGTGGGTGGAAGAAAGAGAGAGAGGGATGAAAGAGAGGAACACAAAACAATATTATTGTAGCACTGTGGGTCTACTTGTTATGTTGCCCTGTGCCTGGTAGCTGAGATGTTATTTATGCTCTGCGCCTCTTACAATACTGTCTGTTCCCTGACCGTAACCACCAAAGACCTGTTAGAACTACACACTTTCCAACCCTTGTTTTTTTTTCCCACTTTCTGCAAACATTGTTTGTATGTAATCCCTTTAGTTTCAAACCTCTGCTAAGTGAATCACATGACATTTCCGTTACATTTTACGAATAAAATGTCCGATGCTGTGTAAATGTGTTACCCCAGGCAACCTGTTCCCACCCCCCCTCTGAGAGAGAGCTGTGAGAGAAAGCTTGGGGTTTCACTGCTGACATTTATCACTTCCCCTCCTCCTCTCTCTCCTCTTTCTCTCTTGTTCAACTCCTCTTCATCCTCCTCCTCTCCTCATCCTTTCCCCCCCTCCCTTCTGTCCCTTATGTACTCCTTTGCGCCTCCTCTCCTTCTCCTCTATCTCTCGCTTCTCCTTTTTCTCTCCCTTCTCCTCTTTCTCTTGTGTTTCCGGAACAACTTGGCTTTAAGGTCCCAGAGACACATGTTGAGGGTTTACAGTTGGACTGTCTCTAGAGAGCACGGAGGGAGTGGAGAGAGAGAGAGGTGGGGGGATGGAAAATAATAGAGAAGGTTGTGTGTGTGTGTGTGTGAGAGAGAGAGAGAGAGAGAGAGAGAGAGAGAGAGAGAGAATACAGACAGGATTTCCTCAAAGTTCAGTGATGGAACAATGTTAACAGTATTTGGGCTGATGGATAGGCCATTACTGACAGAAGAATGGATGACACATCCTGTAACAGTTGAGCCAGTCTATCAAACCCTACTTATCCCCATGACATTTAAACAGCTCTACACTCCGCTGTCAAAGATCTGTCTGCACACCTTGTAACAGATGAAGTGATAAAGTGAGATTGAGATCGTTGATGGAAGATCATTTAAAGTGGCTGCATCTGATAGCGCTCCATCAGCGTCCAAAAAAAACGTCAAAAAACGTATCGCCTAAATGCACGCACCTATTAGTAGTAGGCCTACCATTCAAATTGTTGTCTGATTTGACTGTTCGTTCGAAACATAAGCTAGTTAGTTTTTCATGTGGAACAGTGCCAATAAAATGTTCATTGTTTGGACTCGGGTCAGTGGTTGCCGAAGCATAGGCTATTTCTAATAATAAATAGAACTCCCCATTGATACATCCGATGTGGGTTTTGTTGACGTTAGGCTACCTACTTCCAACTGTCAAGTCACGCCGTGGTGATGACACACGCGATCACAGAAGCCACGTCTGCAACGGCGAGGGACCGTTTGGACACGAGAGATGTGTTTCCACCAGACTGGGTGTTTAGCCTGTTCGTGCAGGAGGCTGTAAAACGAGCAAGTCCTTTCTCATACTTTTTTTTTCATTCTTTGAATGCAAGGAACACTGCTGAGTTGGCAAGTTTTGTGTCCAACAAAAGAAACTGCTAAATGGAAAAAAAAATCGGCGTCTATCTCGATTCCATTCAGTGACTAATTTGTGGACGTGTCAGCAGTAAAGAAAAAGAGAGAGAGAAAGAGAGAAAAAGCCGGTCTATGATGGCGATAATCTTTACAAAAGTTTTCAGTTCACAAAGTTCTGATTGACTTACCTCGCGCTTCTGGTCTGCAGCAAAGCTCGAGAGGATGTATTCGTGTCGATCAGCTGTGCGCGCGGAGAATGTTGGAACGGGGAAGGAATCCTTACTCAGCCTGTCTCTCTGTATTCTCTCTCTCTCTGTTCTCTCTCTCTCTCTCTCTCTCTCTCTCTGTTCTCTCTCTCTCTCCTCCCTATACTCAGAAACCGTTGCCTATCAACCTCCCTTTTTCTGTCTCTTTCGTTCTCCTCATTTCTCAATCACGCAACATCCAGACAGAAGGCACAAGGCGGTTTTTACTGAATCAGGCCTAAATACTACTCCGTTTTTTATAGACCTGTTTTATAGACATGTTTATTTTCTCTGCCTCATAGCCTCCTGGAGGTATTTCAAAAATAGCAATCAAGGAGAAATATTATTCTTGAGTTTACAATTCTACCATCTGTCATTCTCACACTCTTCTTGATTCTCTCTCCTCTCTCTCTCTCCTCTCTCTCTCTCTCTCTCTCTCTCTCTCTCTCTCTCTCTCTCTCGCTCTCTCTCTCTCTCTCTCTCTCTCTTCTCCTCTCTCTCTCTCTATCTCTTTCTCTGTCTGTTTGTCTCTCTACTTCCCTGTTTCTTTCTCTCTGTTTTCCATCACTTATCTCTCTCTCCCCCTACCATTTAGTTCTCTCTCTCCACCACTTTTCTTTCTTTCTCCCCCACTTCTCCCTCTTTCTCTCTCCTACCACCCCCCCACACACACACACACACACACACACACCACCATCTCCCTTCTGTGAGAGGGTGCGGTCTGTCAGACAGGAGTCTGAGAGCTGCTAATTGCAGGGAGGTAGAACTCGTCTGTCCCAGGTCTGCTAATCAACAGGTCTGTAATCAGAACAGATGTCTCCGTGGGAACCCCCGCTGTTTCAAATTCCTGGAGAACCCGGAGATGAGTTCTCCAGATTCTGTTCTTCTTTCTCGGTCGGTGGACGTTGAACCCACGTTGGCGAGCCAGCCGGGATCAGCCCGTGGATGAGTGGCAGTGCTCGGTCGCTTTGACTGAATACGGACGCATCCTCGTCGGTAAAACTGTGCTTGTTGTATGAGGGGCATATGGACCAACGTCACGTGACTTATTTCCACTTCAGTCCAATCAGAGCGCCAGCTGGCTCAGAGGAGAGCTTGTTTTGTTTGAGGGCCGTGTGACACGACGTGTGTTTGTGTGGTGAAGTGTTGATCTGTGACCACTCAAACAGACTCTTCTGGATCGAACGCCTCGCTTCTCGTTCGTCACCCCGCCTCTCTCTCTCTCCTCCTCCTGTTCCTCCTTTTTATAGACTTAGCAATGAACTCCTTAGCTTACACTCATCCATCACTTACCCCTCTGTCCTAATAAGCTGTACTGTGCCTCTTAGCATCCTTCTCCCTCCTTTTCCTCCCCCCACGTCCTCCACTTATCCTTTATTCTCTATCCACCTCTCCCTCTTTCTCCTCCTTCCATCCTTCAGTCTGGTTTCTCTCCCTCTGTCTAGCGTTTCTCCTCATCCTTTCATCATCCTTCTCTCAAGTGTCCAGTTCGCAGACACAGCTATCAGACACCCCTGGAAGAAGCAAGAACAGAGAGAGAGAGAAATGATTGTGTGTCGAGACAGATTGAAGCTAAGAAGTAATGGTGGGGTTGTCGGAACAAGAGGGTGAGTTGAAGGAGATTAAAAAACAAAGAATAACTGGAAAAGTATAGTGGAGGAAGATAACCTTGATGAAGGTCCAGTAACTCTACACCTGTGGTTCCAGCTGGGCCCAATCACTCACACACACTCACCTATGTACACTCACACACACATGTACACACGTAGACATACATACTCTACATATGTACACCCACAGACATAAACACACACACTCACACTCATAAACACACACACACAACCGTGGATTCTTGGAAGTTCCAGCGTTTGATTGAAGCTAAGATTACAGACCATACGATCACCTAGATTCTCTTTCTGTCTCTCCTTTCCTCTCCTTCCCCTCTCACCGCTCTCCTCTCCTCTCCCCTCCTCTCCTCTCCTCTCCTCTCCTCTCCTCTCCTCTCCTCTCCTCTCCTCTCCTCTCCTCTCCTCTCCTCTCCTCTCCTCTCCTCTCCTCTCCTCTCCTCTCCTCTCCTCTCCTCTCCTCTCCTCTCCTCTATCCCTCACCTCCTCTTCTCTTTTCTCCTCTCCCCTCCTCTCCCTCTCCTCTCCTCTCCTCTCCCTCTCCTCTCCCCTCCTCTCCTCTCCCTCCCTCTCCTCTCCTCTCCCTCTCCCTCCCCTCCCCTCCCCTCCCCTCCCCTCCCCTCCTTCTGCAGTTCCACATCTGTGAAGCCTCAACTCTGAAGGAGACAGATGTTTGGAGGAGGAGGGAGTGGGGGAGGGTGGAGGGGGATGTGAGCGCAGGGGAGAGGTGGATGATGAGGTAGAGGGGGGCGAAGGAGGGGTATGAGGGAGGAAGGGAACAGGGGAGGGAGGGGTTTGCAGAATTTTGGAAGGGGGCCAAGAGAGTGGTGATTTGGAGCGTGTGTGATGTGTGAGTGTGTGTTGGTGAGTGACAGAACGAGACAGAATGTGAGAGAGAGGGGTAGAGAGAGAGAGAAATTGAGAGAGAGAGACAGGGAGAGAGAGAGAGAGAGAGAGAGACGAGCTAGGGAATCAGTGTGGAGGATTTGAGAAGGGGATGACAGAGCTGAAAGAGATTTGATAGAGTAAGATTACAGCATAGTCACGGAAAGACAAGCTGTACTTTTAAACATTTCAACAAACAAAGCTTTATGTGTACACACACACACACCACACACAGGGTTTCTGTTAACTACTTGTGCGCCCTCACATCCTGAATTGGATCACCTTTCTCTCTTTCAGTTCTTCTATCACACAATCCTGTGTAGAATTCAGGTTTCCATTCTCCTACATAGTACCCTGTGTCACATTAAACTGTGTTGTGTGTGTTGTGTGTGTGTGTGTGTGTGTGTGTGTGTGGTGTATGTGATGTGTGTGTGTGTATTAAGTAACTGTTTGTGCAGCCAAGGCCTACAAGACCACAATTATACCCATACAACCTATCACTGTGATTTAAGACTGTCATGGTCTGACCACCACAAAATGTTCAGTCCTAATGGCACACACACACATACACACACACACACACATACACACACACACACACACACATAGACACCTACACACACACACACATACACACACAGAGACATACACACACCCATGCAGCCTTCTCTACAGACTCAGACAGAAAACACGTTAAATATTTCACTGCTCCGTGGACCCCCAGTAACTCGTGTTTATGACAAATCTTAGTGCCAGCCTTCACTCCTACAGCTAAGGAGCTTGCGTTAACCAACCGTATTTACAGTTCCTCAGTACTTTATTACATACTGGATGTCTATTGGCTGGGATCTAAACGTCCAAGCGTTATGATTGGACAGTATTTTAAAGGCAGTGTTGTGATTGGGTAAAAATTGTTCCGTTCCTCTTGCGGTTCCCGTTCCTCTTTCTATTGTCTCTTTTTGGTCATGCTTGACCTTTTTTTACTTTAGATTCTGCTTTCCCTGAAAGTAACTTTTTAAATTCTCATAACCACTTCCTCTCCTCTATCTCTTTCCATCCTTTGTGTTGTGTTTGTGTATGTTGTCTGTCTGTCTGTGATGTGTGTGTGTGTGTGTGTGTGTCGGCGTGTGTGTGAGTGTGTGTGTGTGAGTGTAAGAGCCAGCTGGCATATTAGAGATGGCCTCAGAGTTCATACAGTACTCTGGGAAAGTAAGTACACACCACACAAACACACGCACACACCCACCCACACGCACACGCACGCACACACATCAAGCTAAAGCTAAAATGCTGGTGTTACGCAACTCCCCTGGGAATCTCTCTCTGTGTCCCAGACCTCAGAGCTGCTGAAGGATCACTCTGTGTCCCACTTCTAGTGAACCCCACTGCACACACTGGCTGGTGAGTCATTGCTCTGTGTGTGTGTGTGCGTGCGTGAGAGAGATTGTCTGTGTGTGTGTGTTTGTCTGAGCGTGTGTATGTGTGTGAGAATTTGTGTGTGGTGTTTTTTTTTGTCTGGTCTTTGATCTCTCTGTATTATCTCTCTCTGTATTATCTCTCTCTCTCTCTCTTTGTCTCTGTCTCTCTCTGTATGATCTCTCTCTCTCTTTGTCTCTGTCTCTCTCTGTATTATCTCACTCTCTCTCTCTGTTAGCTAACGTTGTCTCTCATCACAAAAATGTACCGTGTATCTTGTCTCACTCACCTTCGGCCTCTCCTCCTCTCCCTACTCCCCTCTCTCTCTCCTCCTCTCCCTACTCTCCTCCTGTTCTCCTCCTCCTCTCCCTACTCCTCCTGTCTCTCCTCCTCCTCTCCCTCCTCCTCTCCCTACTCCTCCTGTCTCTCCTCCTCCTCCTCTCCTACTCCTCCTGTCTCTCCTCCTCCTCTTCCCTCCTCCTCCTCCTCTCCATACTCCTCCTGTCTCTCCCTCTCCCTCCTCCTCTCCCTATCCTCCTGTCTTCCTCTCCTCTCCTCTCCTACTCCTCCTCCTCTCTCCTCCTCCTGTCCCTACTCCTCGTCTCTCCTCCACTCTCCCTCCTCGCCCTACTCCTCCTACTCGCTCCTGCCTTCTCTCCCCTCCTCTCCCTCCTCCTCCTCTCCCTACTCCTCCTGTCTCTTCTCCTCCTCCTCTCCCTACTCCTCTCCCTACTCCTCCTGTCTCTCCTCCTCCTCTCCCTCCTCCTCTCCCTACTCCTCCTGTCTCTCCTCCTGCCTCCTCTCCCTCCTCCTCTCCCTACTCCTCCTGTCTCTCCTCCTTCTCCCTCCTCCTCTCCCACTCCTCCTCCTCTCTCCTCACTACTCCTCCTTTCTCTCCTCCTCCTCTCTCTCCTCCTCCTCCTCTCCCTACTCCTCCTGTCTCTCCTATCCTCCTCGTCCCTACTCCTCTCCCTCCTCCTCTCCCTACTCCTCCTGTCTCTCCTCCTCCTCTCCCTATCCTCCTGTCTCTCCTCCTCTCTCTCCCTCCTCCTCTCTCCCTACTCCTCCTGTCTCTCCTCCATCCTCTCCTCCTCCTCTCCCTACTCCTCCTGTCTCTCCTCCTCCTCTCCCTACTCCTCCTGTCTCTCCTCCTCCTCTCCCTACTCCTCCTGTCTCTCCTCCTCCTCTCCCTCCTCCTCTCCCTACTCTCCTCTCCCTCCTCCTCTCCCTACTCCTCCTGTCTCTCCTCCTCCTCTCCCTACTCCTCCTGTCTCTCCTCCTCCTCTCCCTCCTCCTCTCCCCCTCCTCCTCCTTCTCTCCTCCTCCTCACTCCCTACTCCTCCTGTCTCTCCTCCTCCTCTCCCTCTCCTCCTCTCTCCTCCTCCTCTCCCTCCTCCTCTCCCTACTCCTCTCCCCTCTCCTCTCCTCCTCTCCTCCTCCTCCTGTCTCTCCTCCTCCTCTCCCTCCTTCCTCCTCCTCTCTCCTCCTCCTCTCCCTCCTCCTCTCCCTCCTCCTCCTCTCCTCTCCTCCTCCTCTCCCTCCTCCTCTCCCTACTCCTCCTGTCTCTCCTCTCTCCTCTCCTCCTCCTCTCCCTACTCCTCCTGTCTCTCCTCCTTCTCTCCTCCTCCTCTCCCTCCTCCTGTCTCTCCTCCTCCTCTCCCTCCTCCTCTCCCTACTCCTCCTGTCTCTCCTCCTCTCCTTCCGTAACCACTGTTCCCCAGACGATGCCTAACACAGTGAAAACACACTCAGCTGGTTCGTCTATCATGCCTGGGAAGAGAGAGAGAGAGACCGGAAGGGAGACACAAAGAGAGAGAGAGAGAGAGAGAGAGAGAGACAGAGAGAGAGAGAGAGAGAGAGAGAGAGAGAGAGAGAGAGTACTGTATCACTTCTGAGGACAGTGACCCAACCCAAGGCCATAGATGGAGAAGAGATCTGCTGTGAACTCAACAATAATATTAATACTGTAAGGAGGAGGCATGCATGTGTGTGTGCCTGTGTGTGTGTGTGTGTGTGTGTTTATAAGATGTCAGAAGCCAGGATAAACAGAAACTGTGTTCAGTTTATGTTTCAGTAAGTTATAGAGACAAGCACACACACAATAAACACATACAGTGTATGAACACACAAACACACACACACACCCACACCGGTCAGGACAGGACATGAATTCAAGTCATGTGACACCTGTCTGATGTCTAAGTAAGTAGCTCTATAAATCCTATATCATGGAGCTCAAGGGAACTTGAATGTTTGTGCACCGGCTACAAGACAGAACAAGAGTGAGAGAGTTCTTAGAGAGAGACGAGATAGGCGGAGGTGAGAAAGAGGTGGGAGGGAGAGAGACATAGAGAGAGATGAGAGAGAGAGAGAGAGAGAGAGAGAGAGAGAGAGAGAGAGAGCGAGAGAGAGAGAGGTTCTTAGTGTGGTAATCCAGCTGCAGTCCTGCTGTACAAACAGCCTGAGGGACAAGGGAAAGATAGAGTAGATGGATAGAGAGAAGGGAGATAGCTAAAGAGAGATAGAAGAGAAAGAGATAGAGAGATCAGAGACATAGAGAGAAAGAGAGAGAGAGAGACATAGATGCTCTCTAGATAGCTCTCTCGTCTCTCTCTTCTGCTTCTTTTCTCTCTTCTCCGTTCTTGTCTCGTTTCTCTTTCTCTTCTTCTTTCTCTTGCTCTTCTCTTTCTCTCTTTCTCTTTCTCTTTCTCTTTCTCTTTCTCTTTCCTTTCTCTTTCTCTTTCTCTTGTCTCGTTCTCTTCTACCGTCTTCTACTCTTTTCTGCGTGCCTCTCTTTCTCTCTCCTTTCGCAGAGAAAGTCCATAGTGTTGAATTTATTTTATTCTCTATACCATGAGCTATTACAGTGTATACACAGACGAGTCCTCTGTCCAGGTACAAGAGGGTCCTTCCACGGAGGAACACGAGCAGGGATTCACTGTCCTGATTACATAGCAGCTCCTTTGTTTCACAAGAGGGCAGTATTGAGACGATATGTGTTTGTGTGTGTGTGTTGTGTGTGCTGAGTGCGGCATTTGTGTTTGATGAGTGTGTGAGTGTGTGTTTGTGTTCAAGTGTGTGTGGGTGTGTGCATGTGTTTGTGTACCAGTGTGTGTGTGTGTGTGTGTGTGTTTCGATGTGTGGTGTGGTGCGTATGTGTGTTTTGTTCCAGTGTGTTGTGTGTTTGTGTGTGTGTGTGTTTGTGTGGGTGTGTGTTTGTGTGTGTGTGTTTTTACTAGCAAGCCACTGAGTCTATCATTGGACAGGTTGAACTTGGGTCATGGACCCTGCAGCTCAAACACACAGGACTCACACACACACACACACCACTCACACACACACACACACACACTGTCTGCTAGCCTGTTCCTCACTGTCTCTCAGTTCTTGATCTAATCTGTTCAGTAGCCTTTTCCTAACAGGACAGTCAGTGAATAAGAATGAGTTCTACACTCAATTCCGACTGTTTTAACGCATCATAATGTTTCTAAGAGGAGGGGCTGAAGATGACCAGGGGAGAAATGACCATGCGATGGTGACTACGATGGAGGTTAAGACGTCAAACGCGTAACGTTGACGACAAGGATGACGTCATAAGGGATGATGTCACCACCGACGGTCGCCCGGACGACCCAATGAACGTGGAACCAGACGATGATGATGAGGATGACGAGGGTGAGGAGGAGGAGGCGATGGTGTGTTTGATCCAGCCGGTTAGCTTGGCGACTCGTGTGTACACCCTGTAGTAGTCCGCCCGCCACAGCCCCTCCCCCAGCTGACCACGCCCCCCAGGAACCATCGCGACCCGACTGCTCCTCACGTACCCCCTTGAGCCAGCTCCCCCCTCTTCTTCTCCCTTGTTGTTTTTTGTTTTCTTTCTTTCTTTTCTTCTTTCTTTCTTTCTTTTCTTTCTTTGCGTTTCTTTTCTTTCTTTTCTTGGAGAGTTTCGCAATCCCACTCTTCCTGTCCTTCTTTTATCTCCTCCCTTTTTCTATATTTTCTCTCCCTTTCCCCCTGACGGATTCCTGCGCTCCGTTTCGGTAGCCGGCCGGCAAAGCCATCCTGGGTGACCGAGGAAACCGTATGAAACGGAATGCAGT
>CAEFZP010001624.1:0-12500 GCA_903064625.1 Mallotus villosus
AGAAGAGAGAGCGAACAGGACGAGAGTAACGCTACTGAGATAGGCGAGAGCTATAGCTCTCTCTCTCTCTCACCCATCTCAACCTCTCTAATCTCTCTATCCCTCTCTCTCTCACCCCTCTCTCTCTATCTCTCTCTATCTCTGCTCGGGACCCCACTTCCCTTCCTTCCTTCCCGTCCGTGTTTGGGCAGAGGGATTTATACCTCTGTGAGGGGCAGTTAGCCAGGCGTTCCGCTGCTCTCCAATCCTTTGGTGGCCTTCAACAAACACACAAATCTATTTACTGCAGCAGTACCACTCTGCCACGACTCTCATCCATAGCGTAGCGGTGACATTGGTGTGGTTTGACAGCATATCCACACAACACAGCCTCTCTGTCGTTCTCTAAGGTCTAACCCCGGGGGCTGTGGGCAGGGCTAGTTTGGTGCTCAGCCATGTTGGAGACCTCCAGGCACCGCCGAGTCGCTTCTCACCCTCAGAGAGGAGAGAGGGTGTTTCCCTCCAACAAAAGGAGGGAGAAGGGAGCTCTCATCAGGCTGGCCTGAGCCCCACTCCAGACATGGAGCTCTCCATTAGGGCCCAAACTGGACCGACGCCGCCCAGACAAAGCACTCTGAAGCCGCCCCCCCCATCCCCACTCAGTCAATCAGAGGGGTCGCCATCAAGGAGCTGTTTCTGCTAATTGTATAGGAGCCACTTCAACTCACCCCCTGTAACAACCCCTGTTATTGGCTAACCGGGATGGACAACTAGCCGGCCAGTAGGGGGAGGAGATGGGTGAGGGGGAGATGGTGATTGAAATTGAAAGACATCCAGTTGTGGAAGGAAAAGGGCAGGGAGGGGGTTGATGGGAGGGGATATGTTAACGGGAGGGGGCAAACGGGGGGGGCTAACGGGTGGGACTTTTATGAAGTCGGCGTGAGGACTTGGCTCTACTTGTGTGGCTACCTCTTAAACAGCCCTGCCACTCAGCTGACTGCTGTGTGCATGGGCATATTAGTCACTCTATTCAATCAGAAATGAGTTCACACACACACACACACATCCACTCAAACACACACATCCACTTAAACACACACACACACTTCTGCAAATAGTTCTTAACCTAACCTCTCTTCAAGCTCAGTTTGGACTTTAACCATAACCACCAGCTGTTACAGTAGCGCACGCTCACACGCGCACCTCCCCGCTGAGCTGTAGATTCCTGAGGGTGTGTGTGTGAGGGTGTGTGTGAGGGTGGAGGGGTTCCAGGCTGCCTGTGGTCTGGAGGGACCAAGGTGACATTCCCTCCTCAAGGGGGGCTTGTCTAAGTGGGGGTCTGACAGGGCTCTTTAACCCCCTCCGCCCATCGCCCCTCCGTCTCTTACATATTTAATACCACACCTGACATGCCTGCATATAGACTCTTCATTAAACCCAGCCAGGTCTTACCTCTGGTGAGGAGGCTCACTTTGGATCAGACCCAAGACAGACTGCAGCTCAGGGGAGGGGGGAGGGTGGGGGAGGGGGGGGAGGAGGGGGGAGGAGGGGAGGGCTCTGTCCTGTGGTGGTCCGTGCATGAACCCTGTCCCGCATGCCCTCATATGTCACCTATTTAGCAAGAACGCACGAATGTACGTGTTACACGGTCGACATTCAGAAGCCCCTTCTCCCTCCTTTGTGCTGTCCCTGTTCTCTCTCCCTGGCCCCTCCCCCTCCCCTGGCCCCCCCCTGGCCCCTCCCCCTCCCTGCGCTAGGTGAGTGTTGTGTCTCCCGGACAGGTGTCCAGGCTGCTCCCCCAGTCTGGAGTCATTAGCAGGCCCGGTTGAGCTGTAAACCATCACCGTATCCGGAGGAACGGGTGTTTTTACACAGGACAGAGGGGAGCAGGGAGGGAGGAGGGGAAGGGGGGAGGAGAACAGACAGGGGAAGTGGGTGGGCTACCAACTCCCTCCCACCCCTCCAGCAAGTCTGGAGAGACCCTCAACTAAAACGAGTAGACACACACCGACACACATACACACACCACCCATGCCCCCTCTTTAACAGATTCCGCAGTAGAATGGCGTCAGCTTTCACAACCAAACATATTCGGGGCCCCCGACCGAGGCTTGAGTTCATGCAAACTCCTCCCACTCCCCTACCGCATTTCAGTTAGAAATGGACTAGCAGTTCCTAAAAAAGGAGCCAAAGTTTAATGAGCCAAGCGAAAGCTCATCTACACAAATACCTCTCCAGAGTTTACTGTCTTTTACTGAGCATTTGTGACCCCCCAGAACCGTGGCCGGTTGCCTGGGCGACTCCCCGGCTATGTCACAGCTGTGCTGGCTCGTTTGTAAAGAGCAAACCTCCTCACCTCACTAAACAGGCCACATAACAGGCGATGGCCATCGCTGCCCTCTCTTAGCCCCAGAAATGCCCATCTGAAAGGCCTCCCCTCCGTCTCCTCTTTCTCTCTCTCCATCCTTTTATCGCCTGCCGTTTTATGCCCCCTCTCTCTTTACCGTCTGCCAGAATTGATTTCCTTTCACACTATCTCATCTTGCTCTTTTTCCAGTCTACGTCCACACCACACAGAGGTACTCTGCTTACATGCACGCACACACACACACACACACAGATACACCGGCTATTCATTATTTGCATGGGGGTCTTCAATATTTTATTTGAACGTGGTAATCCCATTATGGTGCAAGATGCTGTGGCGATAGCAGCGTATTACGGCTGAGTACAGATTATTAGCAGGGGGTAATGTATGGGATGTCATAGTGAGTTCAGAAGGCACTAAGGAAGGCTCGGAGAGGAGTACACACACACACACATACACACACACACACACACATACACACACCAGTCTCCCTGTGTGACCTGATAGATGCAGCACATCAGTGACTGTGGTTAAAGCACTGACACGCCCCCCTATTTACAGGGAAGACGGATGTCAGTCGACAGGAGGTGAAGAGAGAGAGAGAGGAGCGATAGAGTCAGAGGGAGAGGTGAGTCTGGATTCGGTGATCTGAGATATCTATCAGCAGATCTACGAGAGAGACTGTGAAAGAAAGACAGAAAGAAAGAAAGAAAGAAGAAAGAAAGAGTGAGTAAGTGCTCTCTGATAAAAGGCTTTGTTAACCTTGTGTAGCACCAAGCTGAATGGAGGGGAAAATTAGCCCAGATATGATAGTAATGCAAGAGGCCATGAGAGAGAGTGAGTGCCCTTGTGTGTGGTGGTGTGTGTGTGTGTCTGTGTGTGGTGTGTGGTGTGTGGGTGTGTGGTTGGTGTGTGTGTGTGGTGTGTGTGTGTGGTGTGTGGTGTGTGTGTGTGTGTATAATGCGCTCTATCACATGCATCCTCGTTTGCAAGCGGACATCAGGTGATATTGTCCCACTTACTGCAGAGCTCTGTAATCTCCCATACATTGTAAGACCTACTTCAGCGCGTCGTAGGATCGGGCGACTTTCATAGATTGAATTATCTGGCTTTGTTGCCAGGAGTAGCAGCAGCTGTTGGAGAGATATGCTCATATCCCCAACGTGATCAAATCCCAGTTTATTACACATCTCTATCTGTGGGACTGGAGGCAGAACCACCAAACCCTTGTTCACACACACACACACACACACACACACACACACACACACAGACCACAACCAGACACCTCTCCACCCTCTGGCACCCACACAGGCAAAGAGAATCTTCTCGTTCGTGTATCCGTCCGCTATTGTAGTGAAAATCTAAAGTGATGTGAGAAGTGCTCCTGTGACTTATCGTCGCAGTGAGCTTTGTTAAACACTCCACATCTTTTCATGTCTAAGGAAATGGCTTTGAAGAGATTAGGGACCACTCTGGTGAAGGAGAGGACAACCAAAGAGAGAACGAAGAGCTCTGGAGCGAGATGATGCGCGAAGCGAGATGAGAGAGAGAAGAGGAGAGAGACGAGAGAGAGAGTGAGCGAGAGAGAGAGAGAGAGGAGCTGAGAGCGATGAGAGTCGCGAGTAGGGAGCAGACGAGAAAGCGCGCTAGAGCGAGAGAGCGAGCGCTAGAGCGTAGATCTAGCTCGCGAGTAGACGACTATCGAGCACTCTCTCTCTATCTCTATCTCACGCTCTCTATCTCTCTCTCTCTCTCTCTCTCGCTCTCTCTCTCTCCCCTCTCTCTCTCTCTCTCTCTCCATCATACTGGCCCAGGCCAGCCTCTCTGGAACAGACAGGATGTCCCACTAATGGGCCCCTAGCAGAGGCAAGCCTCGATGAGAGTGAACCAGCCTGGCCTAGCTGTAACTGGGGATGAGCTAACCCCGGTGATGGATTCCACTGGTAAAGATAGCAGAGGACAGAAGCCATTACTGAGAGCTCTGAGTAGGGAGAGGACCAGAGGCAGCTGCTGGTTCTTCCAGGGGAGGGTGAGACAGACAGCCACTTAGCCCCAGTCTCAGAGGGTTAGACTGGGGGAGATCTCCGCCGCTGTCCCCCTGGTTCCTTATGATCCAGCACCGTCTCACACTGATACAAAGAGGGTGTTTAGTGGAGATAGGAAGGTCTTCAACCTTCACCTGATCATCAGATGTTTCCACTAGAATCCTACGTACAAATGAATCCTATGCGGTTATGTAGAGCGTGTAAAGCAAAAGAAATAGGGCAAAAAACATTCAATGAGTATATTGAAAATGGACGCAAACCCATCATATCACTCGGGGGCATGTGACTGTAGGAGAGGCCCGGCGCTTGATGTCCATTTGTACAACAGTCGTGTAACTAAGTGATAACTAAGTGATCAATAAGATGAAACCACAGGCCTGTAAGTGAGCTGGCCGGCCGCGTCTTCCTGTGCCAGGCCTTTGTCTGCCCGCCAGCAGGCTTCTGGTGAAATCACACCACTCATTACTGGGTTAGCAACACAGGCCCCCCGCTAGCCTGTCGGCAAATTGTCACAGCTGTGAAAGAGATCTATAAAAGAGGCACTCGATAGACAGAGGAGGAGGACAGAGAGGGAGAGGCTTTTGTTTGTGTGAGTGTGTGTATGTGTGTGTGTGTGTGTGTGGTGTGTGTGGTGTGTGTGTGGTGTGTGTGTGTGTGTGTGTGTGTGTGTATGGGGGGGGGTCGACTGTGGGTATGAGAGAAAGAGGTCCAACACACTCTCGCCCAGCAATCCAAAGCCACTGTGTATCACAAAAGTGCCATTAGATGATTTCAGCAGCAGTTTGAGGCAGCGAGAAAAAGAGAAAAATACAAAAGAGAGAGAGAGAGAGATAGACAGAGAGAGAGAGCAGAGAGAGGGCAGAGAGAGATAGGCAGAGACAGAGAGAGGGCAGAGAGAGAGAGACAGAGAGAGGGCAGAGAGAGAGAGAGACAGAGAGAGGGCAGAGAGAGAGAGAGAGAGAGAGACAGAGAGAGGGCAGAGGGGTTTGCACTACAGTAGCTTTTAGACAGCCTCAACTCTAGCTGTTATACCAGTTAACTGTGCAGAATAACATGATGATTTGCTGCCCCGGGCTCGCAGTTATTCACCCCTCTCTCAGAGCTAGCTACCCCCTGAGGTGCACACGCACACAGACACACACACTGCCCCGTGTGTGTGTGTGTGTGTGTGTGTGTGAGGAGGAAGTTGCTCTCATGCTCAGCTCCGGTAAGAGCCTCCCAAGCCACCTTGGTGATAAATCAGTTGTGTGTTAATTGGTGTGTGAAAACAACACTTTGGCAGTATATAATGTTTTATGTGTCTTTCATGTCCTTTATTATAATACTAATGAGGAGCTGTACATCAGGGGAGACGAAGACACGCGGTGTGCTGGATAAGCTCCTTAGCTATGATCACCGTGTGTGTGTGTGTGTGTGTGTGTGTGTGTGTGTGTGTGTGAGTGTGTGTGCGTGTGTACGTGTCTCCTGAGTCGCTAGCCAACACAGGCGGAACACAATCACAATCAGGAGGGCTCTCATTTGCAATCAGTAATTAGTATGCAAATGAACCCAAGGGACCACACAAGTACCAGTGTATTACAAGGCTCTGATTAGACCTGCCCGTGGGCCTGCTGGGAGGGAGAAATACAGCCACGCCATTGGCTCCCCCACCTGTCAATAACACCTGGTGTCTAATCAGTTGTAGGTATTGATGTATCATGCCTGCCCACCTCCCTCAGCCGTGCTGAAGACTACAGTTAGCATGGCAGTTAATTGGTTCTCCCGCCTGTCAGTAAGGGCTCTCATCCTACAAGCACCTCCCCCAAACCCTGGCCTCTTGTTCTCACAGGCAGATCTTCCCTGCCTCTCTTCCCTGCCTCTCCTCCCTGCCTCTCTCCCCCTGCCTGTCCTCCGTGCCTCGCCTCCCAGCCTCAGAAGGGGAGGAGAGAGGAGAGGGGACACAGGAGAGCGGAGCGGGAGCGGAGCGGACAGGAGTCAGGATCTATAACAGCCTGGAGACCTTCTCCCTTTGTTCTTCCTCTGTTCCACGCTCACACCAGGCTTATCCCTCTGCCCGTACAGATTATAGACATATCGATGGTGGCTCCTGTGTGTGTGTGTGTGTTGTGTGTGGTGTGTGTGTGTGTGTGTGTGTGTGTGTGTGTGGTTGTGTGTGTGGTGTGGAGGTGGCTCTCCATGCCTCTGGCTAAGCAGTCAAGCTCAACCAGAGGAACACACCCAGTCACAGAACCAAACTCTTCCAAGCCCCCCTGATGTCCAGGTGGGCTCTCTCAGAGGCGACCGGGGTTAGTTTACTGTTGTCCAACGTCACGCCAAGGGGTGTGTAAGATATGCCTGGACACAGTTCGTTGTATTTTTCATTCTTCCTTTGGGCCATAAATATGTCGTACCCCCCAGTGTGCGTGTGAATGTTTGTGTGTGTGTGTGTGTGTTGTGTGTGTGTGTGTGTGTGTTGTGTGTGTGTTGTGTAGTGTGTGTGTGTGTGTAAGGTTGGGGGGGGAAGCATCACTTAGGCATCCTGGAAGGCCTGTAAATCAACTGTCGTAAAAATCCACCAAACACACCGTCACCGGACCAGGCACGGCTGGTCAGAAGTGAACGCCGTGTGTGTATTTATGTTACAGTGGCTGTGGCTCTAACCCTTCTGCCTGGGGAGCTAACCTTAGCACATCCCTGCAGTCTCCAGGCAGATCACTCTCTGCTGGGGGGACTCTGACAACTTAGAACACATCTCCGTCCTCTGGTTCTCCTGCAGGTCTGTCGCGGTAGAGCTGCAGTCTATGATTCTGGGTTGTAGGGTTCAGTGGCCAAGGTGTCGCTTCCTTTGCTTCCGCCTCTTGTGCTACTGGCGTGGGCGCTCTAGAAGGCCTCGCTCGCCACAGGGGGGGTCGCTGGAGAAAGCAAACATTATTAGTACACGCTGGAATCTTTATGAGCAGAGATGTATTCCTCCATCACTCCCTCCATCACTCCCTCCATCACATCCCTCCATCACTCCAGCCATCCATCACAGCCCGCCAGCACTCACCGCCAGCAAAGCACCTCCATCACGCATCCCTCCAGCACTCCCACCCGCCCATCACTCACCCTCCATCACTCCCTCCAGCCCTCCATCCCTCCATCCCTCCATCCCTCCATCCCGCCATCCCTCCATCCCTCCATGCCCTCCATCCCTCCATCCCTCCATCCCTCCCTCCCTCCATCACTCCTTCCCTCCCTCCATCACCCCCTCCATCCCTCCCTGCTCCCTCACACAGTCTTATTCTCTCTCCTTAACCAACCTTTCTTTACACACACCAACACACACACACATACCCCCACCTACCCTAAACTACCCCCCACCTACCCTTAACTACCCCCACCAACCAGGTGTTCCTCCACCTGAGAGCCGGGAGGAAAACCAGAGATGGCTGATTCCATGATCTTAGATTATCTGATTATCTTCAAGGGCAACAAAGCTTTATGCAAGTGAGAGAGAGAGAAAGAGAGAGAGAGACAGCAGGAAAGACCAGAGAGATGGAGAGAGGGAGGAACACATCCAGATATTGAAGGGGGGTGACATGAATAGGTGGCTCTTGCATAGAATTAGAACCTTTCTATTGAAAGGTTTGGGGAGTGCTGGCCCATGGGGGTCAAACTGAATGTCACATGAATAACAATTAGTCATCTTATAAATTGGTTGCAGGTGTCTGTTGGTCAAGCAGGGTCAAGCAACAGTCATTTTTCTCAGCCAATTACAGATGAGTGATGAGTCTAATGTGTCCCTTGGAGACGGTCAGGGGGTTGGGGGTCTGTGGAGTGGGGGTGATCACTCCTTCCTTAGCTGGTGGTGCACTGTCCCATGTACTTCCCTTGTCCCATGGCCTTGCACTGGACCCAACACCACCCCCTGGTAGGGCTGGGAACACAAGCGACGAGGAAAACATGGAGGGTGTGTGTGTGTCTGTGCGCCTGCGTTGTGTGTGTGCGTGTGTGTGTGCGTGCGTGTATCCGCCAACCCTATCACTGTCCCTAACACTGTCAGAGTGGCTATTGGAGCTTAATGATGCTATTCTACCACCCTCCTGCATCTCAATGGTGCTCTTCTTTCAAGGTGGACAACTCAGAATAGAGTTCATGCCTGGGGAGTGCCAAGTGGGGGTCCTGGGGAGATGGTGATGGTGCTGCATACCCTCCTGGGAGTTATCCACCCCCACCACTACGCATCGGCCCCCACACACCCCACCCCCCAGAGTGCCAGTATTGTCTCCTTGGGCAAACATTCCCACAGAAAGGGGAAGAAAACCATTTGGCTCCCCCAGCTTGTGGTTCTATTCTGGGGGAGGAGGTCCACCCGACCCCAACTCCCCCCCATCCCCCCCCACCAACCCCTACCTCCACCGCCTCAGCCCTTGCAACCTCCCAGTCCACAGCTGGACATGACGTGACAAATTGGTGGCTTTGTCTCGGCGAGGAGGTGGGGGAGTGGAGGCCAAGTGGCTTAGGGAACCTTCGCTGAAAGGACATGTAGTCGCAGGAGAAAGGGCTGGAGAGAGTTGAATGACACACACCGTGGCCCACCCGGCCTACCACACACACACACCCGTCCGCGCACACACAATGCAAATTGCGCCACGTCAAAGGGGAAAAATATGGTCCTTCCTTTGTGAGAAGTAATGCTCAACTTCATTGAGGTGGTAAAGAGAGACTGAGAGAGAGAGAGAGGAGGGGAGAGACGGGGGGGGGAGCTGACGGTGAGAGAGTGTGTCAGAGAAGGACCGAGATGAAGTCATTGGGAAAATAGAAATGCAGAGTGAAGAGGAAGATACTGTATATTTATTTCTGAGACCCCCCCCTCCGCCCCCCACCCCCAGCCTCCTCTCAACATTCCTCATGGAGACCACAGGTGAAATGCTAAAACGCTGATCTATAGGAATTTGAGCTCCTCCAGTTCTGTTACAACAGTGGATTTGGTTACAAATGAGTCTCAGCAAAGCTCGTAAACCCCCCCAGAATAGCCTGGCGTCGCACCACTGTAATTATTACTGCTCCAGTCACAGCCGCCATAAAACGCCCGCACTGCACTCTCTTTAAAAAGCCCAGCTCTGATTGGGTGTAAACAGCAGTGCCGAGAACCTTCCTAATGTGCTAATGCTACCTGAGGTAAATCCGATCTAACGCAGTCGGATGGGTGTCAGGGTGTCTTCCCCTTACACGGCTCTGGCTTACCGTAGTCATATTCGATCGGGGATCAGGAGGGGTGTGGATTCAGAGGATTTCACAAGGGTTGAGGGTGATTGTATTCCTACAGTGGGTTGCGGCGGCCATTTTGAACCCCCTCATCTCCTCATGGATTATGAGAAGGCCCCGAGAGCCGCTTCCCCGACCGACCACCCCCCCCCCAACCCCTCACCCCCCCTCTCCGTCGCTACTGGCGACCCTGGGGTGAAAAAGCTCTGCATTTGACAGAGTCCACCTCTTAACTTGTTAACTTGCTAATTGGCCAGCAGTCACTTCATGAGCCCAACAATAGACTGCTAGCTGAGCGATGAGCCCTCTCAGAGAGGGGGGGATCCAGGGGCCAGGTGGCCGTAAGCAGAGGGCACTGTGGGTGTGTGTGTGTGTGTGTGTGTGTGTGGTGGGGTATGGGTAGGAGGAGCAGAGAAAGGCAGGGGGCCTGGACAAGGGGATGCAGGGTTGTGTTGTGTGTGGGGTCTTGCTGGTTGCCTGGGAAACAGCCAGGCCTGATATATTGGCCTGAGGAGTATTAGCCTGACCCAGGGAGGAGCAGCGGGGTGTAGAATGTTACCCCCCTTATCCTCTTTCCACCCCCTGCACCCTCCCCTTTCTCCCTTCCTTCCTCCTCCCTTCCCCTCAGAGTCACTCTCTTCTTTTGGACATGGATACACAGCCTGTTTGCTCAGTGGAACGCTGGCATGCTGGCAGGCTGGCAGGCTGGCTGGCAGGCTGGCAGGCTGGCAGGCTGGCAGGGTTCGAGTCAGGGTGGATGTGAGCTGAACACGGTAGCATGGTGTTGAGACCCCGGACCATGTTAAGTCATTAGGCAGAGCTTACGGAGCCATTTCCACGACAGCTGCTCCTAAAGCAAACACGCACGCACACACAAGTCCTCTCGCACGCGCGTCCTCGCACGCGCGCTCACACGCACGGCGGTTCGGTGCGAGCGCATAGTGATTTGTTTGTGGGAACAAGGTTGCCAAATACAATACGGCAGCATGTGCAGTAGACCCTAGTTAATGTCCAACTGGAGTCTGGGACACGAACGCCATGACAACAGCAGCACAGATGGGACAGGAAGTGACATCATACAGGACCCGGACCTTCAGACCTATGCGCTCCTGTTGTGCGAGAGTCCAGATGTGAGAGGATGTATGTACTCTAGTAGATATCCTAAACCTGGGGATGTGTAAGAGTGTCACAGTGAAGGAGGGAGCGGGGAAAGGATGGAATTCATCATATTTGAATACAGTATTTTGTGAGAAAAAAATAAGATTATTTTTGTATTTTTGATATAGACAAATACTGTATAGATATAACAAATGAGTTATTTATTGAAGAGCAGCGAGAAACGTTTAAACACGCACACCACGGTGGTACACGATAGGTTAAAGTGCAGAGTGAACAACAAGGTGCTCGTAACCTTTCAACAAGACTTGTTGGATTTACGGGAAAGGGGAAAAAAAAGTGTGAGAGAGGAGTATTTTTCTTCTCTCTCTCTCCTCTCCCCCCCCCCTCTCTCTCTCTCTCTCTCTCTCTCTCTCTCTCTCTCTCCTCTCTCTCTCTCTCTCCTGTCGGCCTCACACAGGGCAGGGCAGACTCCTCTGTCCTGGTGGCATCTGGGGCCCAGTTGGAGTCCCTGTGTTAAATAAATGACTGGGGAGTCAGCCCATGTGTTAACCATGTTAGAATAACAGGCCCCGCCGGAGCCCAGTGTGGCACGGCCAGGGCTGGGGCAGGTGAGCTCAAGCCTAACAAAGTGGTCTTCCTATGGGTCGGCTCCCCAGGCGAGGCCCAGGCTTCACCCGGGGCCTTGTATATTTTCCTGGCTCCTCTTTATTTATCCTCCGCTAAATCCATCTGGAGCGGCATCAAAGGCATTCATCCCTCCTTCTTCTTTCTCTCTTCTGTCTCCCCCCCCCCGCCTCTGAAACCACCAAGGTTGACAGGGGAAAAGAAATGGAGTAGTCTCTCTCTCTCTCTCTCTCTCTCTCCTCTCCCTCTCTCCCTCTCTCCCACCTCGGACATGTTTACTCCACTGTCTTCAACTTTTACCGTGACCTCCGACGTCTTCAACTTTTACCACTTGGAGGGGAGATGAGGGAAGGGGAGATGAGGGAAGGGAGTGCCTCTTTGGCCCACCGTCATTTCCCGGCCCTCATTTGTTTGACGAGTGTTGGGCGACGCCATGGGAACACACACACACACCACACACACACACTGTTTAAGAGGACTTTATAGGTGCGTTTCCCTCTGTAATGGTCGGTATTTGTTGAGCTGGACTGTTTCTGTGCAGACGTCTCTCACCTTCCTCATGTGTGGAGCAGCAGGTGTCCTCCCCCTCTTGGGTGGAGCAACCTAGACTGTCCTCAAACAGAGTTTACAGTGTTTTACGTGCATGTGGTGCGTCTCTGTGCTTGTGTTCTGTGTGTGTGTGTGTGTTGTGCTATCGACGTAGTGCGGGTGCTTAGCTCAGCCGCTAACGAGGTTGCGCGAGCGTCTTGTCAGAGCTCTTCAGGCGCGCCATGAGCCAGGCATTACACCAATAAACTCTGATAATTTCAAAAGAATCCAATTAAATTCGGTCGTACAGCAGCGCGTTCAAAAACACTGATTTCCTCAGTCTGTGAGACATACAAAAACACACTCCAAAACACACACTCGAACAGACACACACATGCACATAGCTGTCCCAGACACACACACACACACCAGTCATCTCCTCTCCCTGTATGTATCTGCACATTTCTTTCATGTGGCTCCCTGCTCTCTTCACTAATAGCCTGCCTTGTCTGCCTGGCCGACGGCCTGTTTTTATAGCCTGAGCAGTGTCTATGTGTGTGTGTGTGTGTGTGTGTGTGTGTGTGTGTGTGTGTGTGTGACAGAGT
>CAEFZP010001624.1:17500-25000 GCA_903064625.1 Mallotus villosus
ACACACTCACACACACACACACACACACACACACACACACACACACACACACATGCTCACAGCTCAGTTGCAGGCAAACCAAATAGACATAGCAGTAAGTTGTGTTCCATCAGGCCAGGTCAGTCAGTCCACCATGTCCCTCACCTCTGCTGGTCACACTGCCCAACAAAACCTGTCGTGTAAAGGCTCCAGGAATCAGACACAAACACATTTGACCACAGACACACACACACACCAATACACCCCCACTCTCCATGTCTCCCCCCTACCCCCTGGCTGGCTGGCGTCCTGGCCGGGGTGCCACTCAGGTGATCTCATTGATCTGCTCTCCCCAGTCTTGTCCTCTGCAGGTGTAAACAAGCCAGGTCATATCGATGGCACTTGACTGATCAGGCCCCTCTCTGGGAGACTGGCCTGGCGATCAATACACACACACACACCAACATGAACACACACACACACCAACATGAACACACACACACACACATGAACACACACACAAACACACACACACATGAAGACACACACACATGAACACACACACACATACATACACATAGACACACACACACACATACATTCACATAGACACACACACATGAACACATACACCATACATTCACAGACATACGTTACACACAAACACACATGAACACAGGCACACACACGCACGCCCTCCCTCAAATGCATGTCTACCAAGCACACACACAGAGGGAGAATATTTTGACACGTACAAATGTGCCCTTCATTCTCACCTTTCCTCATTGGTCTCTGACCAATCACACGACATCCTGGACTGTGTGTAGGGCTGTGCTGGGGTTAGACAGTCTGACACAGCTTTCCTGGACTGTGTGCAGGGCTGTGCTGGGGTTAGACAGTCTGACACAGCTTTCCTGGACTGTGTTGGGCTGTGCTGGGGTTAGACAGCCTGACACAGCTTTCCCATCATGCTGATCTAATCTGAACCCTCGATACGCATTGTTTTCTCTCTCTAGTTCCCGCCATCAAAAAAATATGTATGTAGTGTTCCTACAGTTTTACGGTGGCAGTCAGTCAATACAGTGTTTTTAGACATGTGATGACATTATGGGATGTCTAAATTAGATCTTCAGAGCTTGCTTTGATATTTAGTTACATGCCCCGGCCCCCTCATTCCACCCCAGTGTTATGTCTCAGTGAGAAGAGTGGCTAATATGATGGCACCCATTAATACACTCTCTGTTGATAGGGGCTGAGATGCTACACAGGAAACCAGAGGGCATCTATATGATCTCTTCCTCTGGTCTGCCTTGTCTTCCACCCACATCCAGTAGTAACAAAGAGCAACAACATCACAAGGAGAAGAGTCAGCTCTGCGAAGGTGTGCCTGACAAAACACGCCGAACGCCATTATATTGTCTGGTTTGATCCTTCGTAGAGAAGCGGAGATATTGATGCAGGGCAAATGAGGGGTTTATGTATGAAGACAGACTTGTTTTCAACTTGATGGGTGTGAATTACCCAGAATGCACTCTAAATGGCGGTTTCTCTGTCTGCGTGTCAGAAAGAGGAGGGTACGAACATGTCTGGTTTATGTTCGAACGTGTGTGTGTGTGTGTGTGCGTTTGTGTGACCAGGAAGCAGTGTCGTTGGCTGTAGCAGTGATATTGGCAGCTGTAGAATCACCAGCTTATATTCTTCTCCTCTAACTGCTAATGGGGCAGCTGAGCTGGCGAAGGAAAGACAGGCAGATCGAGGGAGGGAGGGAGAGGAGAGGAGAGAGAGAGAGAGAGAGAGCGAGAGAGAGAGAGGAGAGAGAGAGATGAGAGAGAGAGAGAGAGAAAAAAGGATGAGAGCGAGAGAGAGAGGAAAAAAAATAAGTGAAAAGCTATTAATGTTGGGCAATCATTGGGCCAAGTAATAGTTATCAGTGTTTTAGTGCCAATATTATTACCATGTAACGAAGGGCCTGATGACTTTATCAGGCTCTCCAAGTCATTCTGCTATCGCTTAGCAGCTCGACCCACAGGACCCGCCCTCCTTCCCTCTCTCCTCCTCCCCCAGCCTCACCCCTCCCTCACCCCTCCCCTCATCGTTGCACCCCGGGAAGAAATCAAATTATGGGGGGGACTGGCCGTTTAAATCACACCCCCTGTACCCCAAGTGACATAAAGGATGACCGCGGGGGGGTTACCCAGAGTTCAGCAGGGATAATGAAACAGGCGAAGAGGTAATAGCATGAGAGAGGTGTTCTGAATATGGTGGTGGTGGAGGTGGGGGGGGAGGGGGGGTGTAGCAGGGGTTAGCGGGGGGGGGCGGGCGTGGGGGTTCATTTAGAGGGTACCTACATCATCTGACACGCGGACAAACGTCACTTTCCACTTTCATGCACTCTACTCTTCTCCTCCTGTTATCTCTCCCTCCATCTCTCTCTCTCTCTCTCTCTCTCTCTCTCTCTCTTGTTCCGTGTGTCCTGATGGCTGATAGATAAAGAGTTGCTCGACAGGAGCGCCGTAGATGAAGGGAGCCTATGCAGGCAACAGACCTGTATTCTCTCTGCCTCTGGTTCATTAGCAGACACCTGTCACTCTATACCTTCTGCTGCCTATCTGTTGCCCTCTCATTACCACATACCTCCACTGTGGTGTCTAGTTGACCTCCCTCAACACGGCAACATGGTTTGACCCCTGACCTCCCCTGTAGTACGACTCTACTTCCTGTTTACATTTGGACCCCTGGCACAGGGTGTGGAGGTGCACAGAGGTCAACCTCAGGGGTGCGTGTGTCTGTCACCCCATCTGTGTTCCGCTCTAATTAGTATCTCAGGGGTCTGGCTATTTAAAGAAAGCATAGACGACGCACACACACACACACTCACACACTCACACACACGCACACACACACACAAGCCTGGACTGCGCTTACTCGCATGTCTTAGACTTGGTCTAAACCCAAGTATCCCCATGTATAATATCACAGTACATAACGTTGGGGGGGAACGTTGATGTGTTCAAGTGAACCAATATCTTAAAAGGTCTACTGCACCTTTGTTCACCTTCACACATGTAGTTCCTTCATGCATGCCTGTGTGGTTCTGTCTGTGACCCTGTCTGATGTGCTAGCGTCCTGGGGTTCGCACCCCTGCCTGCGTGACCTTGAAACCCCGCCTCCCCCAAACACTGAGCCGGCCTCTTATCCCACTTCCTCCGTGACCAAACGGAAATAAAAAGCCCATTATGGCTGGCCGTGGGCACGCGGCCGCTGGCTGTGTTTTATGAGATCTGGAGCAGAGCAGGATGATGTCTTCATCTGGGGCAGGGAGCAGGGAGAAGCTGCGAGGCAGCGAGGCAGCGAGGCAGCGAGGCAGCGAGGCAGCGAGCCTGCGGCACAGCCAACACACACACACACACTCATGCACACACACACACACACACAGCCACACACAAAGTGGCGTGCTGTCAGTAACCCTGCCTTTGAACCAGGCAGACGGCAGGCAAGCAGGCAGCCTGGGTGATTAGTAGTAAAATTTTAATGGGGGATCCATACATATGTCTAGCTGTCATCTTTATGGGGACGTTTATACAGGCACGCCTCCCCTCCCTATCAGCCAGACTGAGACCAGGGCACGCACACACACACACACACACGCGCACCCACACACACTCATACACACACACACACTAGCCAGAGGGGGCCTATCATGTTTAGCATCAACTTTCCACTTTTCCTGTGAGCGGAGATGTAGAGTAAAGCCTGGAGGCCTGGTGTAGCAGTGACTGCATGGACTCTCAACACACTCCCCTCTGTCCGTGCTGGGCACAACACCGTTGCTATCATCAGTTCTTCGGAGACATTAGCCACGCCTTCCTAATAACAGCACCGGGCCAGCTTCTGTTCCATGTTCCATGTTCCATGTTACGTAAGCCGTCGTAACGTCCCCATGTAGGTCAACTGGAAGCTTGGTGGCTTTGAGCTGCGTAAGCATTCTAGAGGCCAGAGGGATGGAGGGGTGAGGGAATGGATGAAGGGTAGACGTGTTGGATGGCATGTCCCATGGCTGATAAAACTGTCCCCTAACCTCCACCATCCCATGAAGGGGTTGGACCTATCAGAGCCCCACTAACGGGGGACGTTTTCACGCTCCTGATAAGCACGAGAGGTGGGAGGAGAGGTGGACTTTGTAGGCCATCGGGATTAGATGGTTAGAAGTGCAAAGTCTCTGCGCGTACACACACTCGCACCACACACACACACACACGTACGCACACCTGGCCCCCTCGTAAATACCTTACACCTGCGTTACCTGGTGTTCTGGGTTGGTAGTGTTGGGGAGGGGCCGTTTCCCAGGGTCCTTATCAGCGCCGTATTTTGCTAGGTTATCTAAACGACAGGCGAGGCGCCTCTCTGCGTGTCCGCGGGCAGCCACGGTAAATAAACAGAGCTGAGGAGGGTCACCGAGGCAAAGGGCTCCGAGAGGTGAGCCTGACGAAGCGCCGCGGTCGATAGCCGGGGGCCACCCTCCCTCGCTAACAAGTGGAGTAACAGAGTTAGGATGGACGGAGGAGAGGGGGATGGGGGATGTCACACCTGCTCCAGGGTGGCCCGGGATAAGGGACGACTGCTGGGGGGGGGTGGGGGGGGGAGATGGACAGCAGCTGATTAGCAATGACTTACAGAGGTGTTGGCGGGTGGGGTGGGGGTGGGGGGAGTCAGGAGGCGGGATGGTGGAGGGAGAGAGGCAGGGGGAGGTAGTTGAGGTGGCAGTGGAAGGAAGGTGGGTGTGGTGGGGTGGGATGGGATGGGGGGGGGCACTCCATACCACCGGGCCCGCGGGCCGCCATTACTGTCTCCAGGGTGACCCCTTCCAATCCTGACACGGCCGGACTGGCGTCATTAACACGGAGGAGTGGGGTTAACACAAGGTTGGCGTTAGTATGGGCTGCAGCCGCCGCTAATGAAATCACCACTGCTGGGGGGGCGGGGGGGGGATGGAGCCTATAGTGGGTTCTAGTATGTCCTGTAGTGTGTGTGTGTGTGTGTGTGTGTGGTTACACTAGGCATTAAGTGGGGGAGAAACCAAGTTAGTTTTAAACCACTGTCAGGTGTCCTTTAATCAATAGTACTTACAGCACACGGAATAGAATAGAACGGTTCCCGCTAGCTTTTCTCTCCAGCGTCTCCTCTGCTGCTTTACACACGGCAGCCCAGACCGCCCTGTCTAGCACAGCACGGCCAGCCATCGCGCCTCAAACAGGAACGAGTGGTGATTGTAACTGGGACCAATACCCAGATTAGATCACTTGTCCCCAAGCAGACAGACATGGCTGTGGGATCGATGCTCATATTCTCTCTCCCCTCAGATATGATCAGGGCTCCCCGCCACGCACAGACCACTCTCCTCGCCACGGTAACAGGCGTCGTCGGGCAGTTTCCATCCGTCACGGCGGGTATCGACCCCTCGTCCTGCTGGTCTGCTCGCGGTGGAGACCGCCACAGATGCCCCGGCTATTAGGCCTCCCTTTTGTTTGTTTTGAATGGGAATAGAAAAGGAATTGTGCAGGTTTAGATCATATTGTGGGTAACCCTAGCCTCCCTGCGGAGCGGGGTTAAACCAATCCTAATTCAGTTAGGGGCGGTTAGCAAGGGCCGCTCTAATGGTCATGAGGACCTGGAATACGACGACATATATACAACATAAACAGTCGAAGCACTTCACGAGCAGGTGGGCGGGTGGGCACTGGGTAACCGTGACGACCGTTGGAAGCTGCGGCCGTGCGGTGTGTGTGTGGCTCCGGGCGGTATGGAGAGCATTAACGCTCAGCCCAGCGATTGGTTTGAAATTGATGGCGCCCGGTAAGTGGGTTTGATTGATACGACTGTTTAAGAGCAGACTCGGACGCCATTTATTTAATTCCTCCAGAGGAGGACCTGGATGATGTCTTTAACCCCAGCTAGCAGCACGGATTAGAGGCCAGGGCTGGGACAGACCAGGGCTGGGACAGACCAGGGCTGGGAGAGACCAGGGCTGGGAGAGACCAGGGCTGGGAGAGACCAGGATAGGACCCCTACAGTCTGCGTACAAAACCGTATCATGGGATGCAATCCAAGTGGGACGGTACTCTATCTGACTGTGGTATGTCACAGGATGTATTGCACGGTGCAGAAGTTTGTGTGTGCGTGGGTGTGTTTGTGTGTGTGTGTGATAGTGTGTGTGTGTGTGTGTGTGTGCGTGAGTGAGACCCGACAGCCTCCAGCAGACTGAAGCTCAAGTGAGAAACCTGATGAGCCCAGAGCAGCATCGCCCTCCACACACTCTCTAATGACACCTCCTGACCTCCAACGCATCACCACACTGATGTCATCAGACCACCGCCAGTGTGTGTCTGTGTGTGTGTGTGTGTGTTTGTTCTACCCGTCTTCTGCCAAATACGTAGATGTAAATCCTCTAAAGCACTCATCACCGCCGTGAACACACAGACACACACACACACACACACACACATGTTTGTGATGATAAGTAGCAGTGAGTAATAGCAGGTTGTCCAGCAAGCAGCTGCTGCCTCTTGTTTACATAATAACTGATTACCCTCATTTTGAGCGCAGGCAGATAAATACGGCTCGTCTCCGTCCCGCACACAGCAGGCAGACAGCACATAATACCTTTTTGATTATTCAATAAATAACCCATAATTCGACATTGATTGGACTGTGAATGAGCCGAGGGGGAGGGGGTGTGGGGGGGGGTGGTGTGAGAGGTATTGACCTCTTGTGGTCAGTACTTCGATGACCACTGGTCACTAGGGTCAATGACACACATACACACACGCATTTACTCTCACTCTCTCACACACACACACACACATACACACAAGCTCCCCCTACCCATTCCTGGCTGATCTAATTAGGCCATGGGTCATTAGTTTGGCTCATTGCTTATTGGCTAAACAGAACCCCTCCCCACTAATGGTGGTCACTTAATAACTTTTTTAGAAATGATGCCCATCCCTTCTGATGACTGCATTACAATGACATGTTTACCGTGGCACGTATTGAAATCTGGCCCTAAATGGATTTTTCCCCCCCTTGCCCTAAGTAGGATGGATTTTATGGCGCTTGATCACTATCTGACCTGGTAAACATGTGTGTGTGTGTGTGTGTGTGTGGTGTGTGACAGATCTATCAGGGTGTGTGTAGTGGTTCCCTAGATGTTGCCATTGAAGTGTCCCTATCGCTGTAGTTATTGGCGTGTCCTGATGTCGTTATTGGAGTATTGATCCTGGGATGTTTCGCTCTCTGTCCTGTCTCACTGCATCTCTGGACACAGCCCTGGCCCTCCACACCCAGCACCTACTGTACACACACACACACACACACACACACACCTGAGCCATCCCCGTCCACTTGTGATGACATCACTACGTGAGGACAGCAGGAAGTACAGTAGCGCGGGCCCTCTCTCGCGGAGCGGCCCTCACAGTCAAGGACTTTCCTACCAACAGATGCATTGCTGCAGCAGCAGCC
>CAEFZP010001624.1:27500-51042 GCA_903064625.1 Mallotus villosus
CTTCACATGAACGTCTAACGTCCCTAATCCCTCTGGCTTTCCTCTCCGAGGAACAACGACCATGATGTCACTGCAGTTGAATTCCAATTACCCTGTCCTCATTTCACAATAAGAGTCCCCACCACCACCACCCCCGCCCCCATCACCATCGCACAACACCACGGCTACCACCACCCACTCACTAACCCTACCAGTTGTAATTCGGATAAATTCCCCTCTCTTTTACTTTTCCCCTAATGGAGCGCCGTCCTCGCCCGCCCCCCTCCCCTGGCGCGCGCCAGCCTGCCAGCCTGCCAGCCCGAGCCCTAATAAAAGCCCCACTTCAATGAATGAACCCACAGCGGGGTGCCGTGCCTCTCCTCTCCTCGCCTCACGCTGCCGCCCGCATATCTGGTTTGATTTTAAACAAAATGACTACATTCCTGCCTCCTCGAACAGCAGACTGGAACACAGAGCTCTATAAAAGGCTGGGTGGGGGCTGTGTGTGTGTGTGTGTGTGTGGTGTGTGTGTGTGTGTGTGGTAGGGGAGGGGAGGGGGTTAGGGTGCAGAGGTAGGGGGTGGGAGCCTGGCGGAAGGTTAACGGGTAGCGCTGCGGTTAGTCTAGACCCCGGGGGTCTTGTCTTAGGGTAGGGTGGGGCGACTGTAAACTAGGAAACCGTCCTGTAAACACGTCCGACGTGGAGACAAGCGCCAGACTCAGGATGCAGGGGAAAGTTGTTCTTTCATGCCAACGGCCCGACAGACTCACAGGTACAGACAGACAGACAGACAGACAGACAGACAGACAGACAGACAGACAGACAGGACAGACAGACAGACAGACAGACAGACAGACAGACATGCAGGCATGCAGGCGGGCATGCATGCAGGCAGGCAGGCAGGCAGGCAGGCAGAACTTTCCTCATAGTCATAGATGACTACAGTGGAGAGAAGTCGTAATAGAGCTCAGTTAGCCAAGAAACCTCCTCATAATATCTTTTATTGGGTCATATTAGTACTTGTTTCATAGTTAGACATTAAAACACAAGGTTCATAGACAAGTTCACAGACAACATACAAGAAAAAGCCTGGGCTAATAGTTGACCATGTGACCTGAAGTTCTCCTCTCTCTTCCTTTCCTCTCCTGTTCATGCTCTGTCTGTTCCACTGACAACCAATTAGACAGCCATAACACAGCCTGTTGTGCACAACTGTTATTACAGGCCTCTCTATTAGTCACTCTGCCACGTCCACAACACACTCTCTCCCACACACACACACACACACATCCATCACTTCCATTTAAGAACAATTCCCCTCTCTCCTCACTTTTCCTCTCATCTGACTTCATTTCATCAACACTGTGGTCCAACTCGTGGTTTGGAGGGCCAGAGAGTCCCGGGCCGTTCCAGAGAGAGACTCCCAGCCCGCTAGCCTTAATGTTAGGCGCTGGGCTCTGCTTTACGAGGCTCTCGCAGCCTCCCAGCTGGCACTGCAAGACAAAGACATGACGGGAAACAATCTCATAACAATCACAGGGAACACGGCGGCCGCTCCAGAGTGAATCTTAAATGTCAGAGCAAATTGGACGAGTCTGAGGACGGCTGTGCTTATTGTTATTGCGTAGGCGGGGGGGAAAAAACAAGCCTGGGCATTGTTTAGCTAATTTCCTGGCGTGGCGGTTACAGGGGGGAGGCTATCTATCCTTTTAGACGTGTTTAATAGGGCTATGGCGACTTTGACCGCTGATATAAATCTGTCATAATTTATTAGAAATACTAAAGAAGAAGACCAACATTAATCACCCTCTCTTGTTTATTAAAGCAATAAAGATTTCACTGAGTGCTTTATCGCCGGGGTCCAGATTTGGAGAAGACAGGGGCTTTGTAGGCATGTGTGTGTGTGTGTAGGTGTGTGTGAGGGGGAGGAGGAGGGGGCGGGGGGGGCACACTCCATGCTGCTTTATTGTGTTGTCAGGAAGCATGACATCACTGCAACCCTTGACCCCTATAGGCAGCAGAGTGCTGATTGGATAAGGAACATCTATATTGACTCTTGCTCCGGAGTGCTGATGTCATGGACTATTACACCTGCGCTGACGTGTACACACACACACACACACACGTGCAGTCACACACACACACACATGCAGTCACACACACGACCACACGTATGTGTCTCTGTAGGTGGTTCCTACCTGTTCCCTAGGCTGAGCTCCAGTCTGTAGATATATAGGGCAAACGGCCACAGCCCGTCCCGAAGACACTTTACGGCCAAATTGCATTTCTTTGCGGATTTTATTTCTGCGCTCTTCATCGATGATTTGGTAACACACATCCATCAATTGGGTGGGAATATGATGCCAGAGGCAGTGAGTGTGACATCAGCTGGGTGTGTTGGAGTCAGGCTGGTCGGGGGTCTCCACACGCAGATGGGAGTGGGGAAGCAGCACAGGAGTACATCACCACTGGCTCTGTATCTCTGGGAAGGTTTATCTTGTTCAACGATAGATTGAGACAGACAGGTACTGATACAGACTGATGGCAACCTGCAGATATCAGCCAATCAGATCTCTCCAGGTCTTTTCAGATACGTTTGGGAACCAAAAGAAACATTGTTCCATCCACTTCAACCACCACGAACCATAAATTCTCCCCAACTCCTACTTAGCCTTGAATAATGTAATGGTAATTATTATTTTTGCCCCGTTATGGTATAACATAATTCCGGGGCGTAATGATTTTTTATGCCCCTGACATATTGTTTGGAAGGTGACATAAAGCCCTGATGACATGTGACATTTGGAAAAGGTCACCAGGCCCATCTCAGGCAGCGTCCGTCTTCATAACCCTGGCACATGTCATATGGAAGCTGGCATCAACAATCTCCGTCTCCTCTCTCTCTCCCGGCGCCGCAAAAAAACCCTCCTCCTTTTTCACGCCCTCGTTCATTTCTTTGCTCTTTTTTTGTGGTAAACGGGGGGATGGGGAGGGGGGGGGGCTGCAGGGTTGGTGAGGGGGAGGGGGGTGTTTTGATTTTCTTTTAAATGGGACACGGGATAAAAAGGGAAAAAGTGTCATTGTAAGGAAAGGAAGCCAGATTCCCTCCCTGAGGGGTCCTGGGGGGGCTTGATGACCATGTCATCACCAGCTGTGGAGGGAGAGGCATGACAGGGAGAAGGTCTAATACTAACGTGATAAATACGTCAGTGGTGACCAAGAGGGGTGTGTGCGTGCATGCGTGTGTGAGTGCATTGTGAGACGCGTTCAGATGACAAGGGGCTGATGTGACTAGACGGGTGATCTTCTGGACTGAAGGAGAGGCTGCTGCTTAGCGGGGATGGAACGGTTTGGCTGCCCTGGTTCATCTCACTCTGGGGTGAGATAAAGACAGAGATTAGCAGGGTAGATGCAGCCTACTCAACTCACTGCTTCATTATTATGGTTAACTAACCACTTCCTCAAAATGAGGTGATAAAATACCAGCAAAAAGACATAAACAGGGTTTCTCAACATGGACATTATGAGGCCAGTGATGTACCTGGGTGGAAGGAACATCTCATCTGTTGTGCTGTCATTTTAACTCTGGGAGATAGTGAATTGTTGTAGAAAAATAGACAAGAATTCCCGTGTCTTCCCCTCCTTCGGCTCCTGATGTTGTGTCCTGCTCTTCTTCTGGTTGTTTCCGCTGCGGGTGGGTGTCACCCTGACGGCCTCACCTCCAAATTACCGTTTTCTCACAACCCTATCTTATAGTCTTAAAATGGCCGACCTGCCGACCTCCATTTCTTAAAAGATGTTTTCTGAGGAGGAAGTCTCCATTCGGAGGACATGAAATATGCATTTATACTCAGACAGGGGCGAACAACACAGCTAGTAAATTGTAGAGGGGCCTCGATATGTCTGGTGAGCCCTGCTGAGGAGGAGCAGCTACTTACACACACACACATAGATACACACACACACAGATACACACACACACACAAATACACACGCACACACACATACACGTACACAGACACCTACGAAACACACAAATACGCGCACACACACAGGAATAAAACCCACAGATAAAAACACACATAGCTACGCACACACACACTCACACGCAGACGAACACACACGTACACACACACAAACAGGTACACAAAAACATACACAAACGGGACTGGCGGGGGTGGGTGTTTAGGGTTTGAAGGTGGGGGGAGTGTTAGGGGTGGTGTTTTGCCGGGGTGGGGGTTAGAGAGGAGAGGACAGCGAAGGGGCCTGGGGGTTGGAGGGTGAGCTGGGGGGGGTTGGAGGGTGAGCTGGGGGGGTTAGCAGGCTGTAATGTATGGCTGTAACGCTCAGTGCTTACAGGCCTGACAGCTTTAATGGTGATGGCCATATTATAGAGAGTGGGCAGAGAGTAAAAGAGGCTGCTTTATGTGGATCGCCTCTGACAGAGGCAAAATAGGACAGGGATGCGTGTGTGTGTGTAGGTGTGTGTGTTTGTGTCTTAGCTCACTTGCATGTGTTGTGTTTGCTTGTGTGTGTGGTGTGTGTGTGTGTGTGTGTGTGTGTGTGTGTGTGTGTGTGTGTGTGTGTGTGTGGTGTGCTGAGAATACTTGAATGAGCTGGCTGGCTAATTAAGCTCAGCTGCTGACTAATGAATCAGGATGCTTTTAATGATTGCTGCTTAGCACTGACGAAGAGATGGGAATTACACTATGTCTGCCCCTGTCACAAACACACTTACACACAGACACCACTCACACACACACACACACACACACACACACACACACACACTGATGTGGTGGAGGCGGTTGAGAGAGGAGGGGTGTGTTTCCCAGCCATGCCCGGCTTCAGTCTACCACTCTGTCACCCTTCCTTCCCTCTCTAAACCCACAATGTTATTCAATCCTTCCTTCACGCTCTCTCTTTCTCTCCCTCCTTCTCTCTCTCTCTCTCCCTCTCTCTCTCTCTGTCTCTCTGTCTCTCTCTCTCCCTGTGTCTTGGCTGGTGGTTAGGTTATTTAGGTCTGCTGTGTTACGTTGACATAATGGATCTGTGGTGTGATAACACGCATACACAGAAACACGCCCCGTTTCCTGTAACCCTAACCCCCAGCACCTGCCAGTTGGTTACAGTAAAGGAAGGGGGTCTGTGGTTTCTGGCTAGCTAACGGACCGACACAGAGCCCAGGCCCCCGGCCCCAGGCTCCCGGCCCCGGCCTCTGAGCCCAGCCTCAGGTACAGTCCCTGTGAGGCTGTCTCTTAAACAACCCTAGCCCCCCAGGCCCGGGCCTCTGACCCCCAGGCCCAGCCCCCGGCCTCCAGCCCCCCCATAGTCTCCAAGTCTGAGCAGCACCTCTTCCTCCTCTTACACACGAGTCCATCCATTACCCTCTCATCTCTCCTCCTCCCCGCCCCCTCTCTGTCTCCACTCACAGTATGCCACAGTCCAGCGGAGGACTTCTGGAACATGTGCCCTTGTTGTAGACCAGGCTGGCTGACACCACATTCACTCTCCACTCCACTGCTGCCAAGTAAGCCATGCAATCTAACAGCCAAACCTGCAGCCCCCCCCCACCCCCCCTACCCCTGTGGTCTTCAGGCCCTTTACCCCCAACACATCACCGGGATAGTGTTAGCCTCACTTGCCCCCCCGGGTGTTCTCATCAACTGTGTGGCTCGTGTTATGTTGTGTTGTTTTCGTTTGATTGCTGTCGTGTCGAGCTGTGTTGTGTTTTTCTTCAGTTGGGCTGGGTTGTTTTGTGTTGGGTTGCACCGTGTTGCTCTCTGATTGAGAGCTTAGGGGAGTTTAGACATCTCAAGCACTTGAGCCTGAGGGAGGCAGCTGTCATTTAGCATGGTAAACACAACTGTGCTCTGTGTTTGTTAGGGATCAGCAACCTGTTTCTCCTGGGTTCTGGGACACTACAGAAAACAAACCCTTTCTCAACCCAGCTAGCTATATCTAGCACCAGCCAGTCACCCTGGAGAAAGTATACCAGGGGCCATAAACTTCCTTGTTCAGTTGTTAGTTGCAATCATTATTGATATGGGCCTATACTGTACATCAGCCCATTGTGTCAGTCAAGGTTGTTGTTCTGTGTGCTGGGTGCAAAACAGGTTTTACACACGCATAGATGCTGCTGGTATAGAAGGTTCTTTTCTTTGAAATTAGTTTCTGATGTAAAAAAAAAGCCTGATTCCTCGCTGCGCTTGTTTTCTTTTTCAAAGGGAAAAACCAGTCAGACAGACACAGGCAGACATGGCTGTCATTGCCAACGTGTCTGATAAGCCCTGCCTGATTGATTGATTTTTGGATCCCCTCTCAGCCTGGCATGGTGCGAGCGAGAGCGCGCTGGCCCTTTTAATCTCTGATAAAGAGACGAGTGTGCTGTCTGGGCCTCGTGTGTTATTTGCCAATTTAATGTGACAGACCCGGGGTGCTGTCACCTTGTTTGGGGATGTGTCCCAAATTGCAGCCGTGGTGGAGCCATAGGGCTGTGTGTGGTGTGTGTGTGTGTGTGTGTGTGTGTGTGTGTGTGTGTATGGTGGGGGGGCTGGTATTTATGAGGAATGCTTGTCACAGATAGGGGCCTCTCTCTTCATTTCTGCGTTTGGTGTGTTTACAGTGTGCATACACATGCATGTATCTCTCCTTGTGTCTGTCACTGCATGTTTTGTGTGTGTGTGTGAATATGTGTGTGTTGTGTGTGTGTGTGTGTGTGTGTGTGTGTGTGTGTGGTGTGTGTGTGTGTGTGTGTGTGTGTGTGTGTGTGGTGTGTGTGTGTGTGTGTGTGTGTGTGTGTGTGTGTGTGTGTGTGAGAATATGTGTGTGTTTGTGTGTGTCGCAGCTCTCAGTTAGTGGAGTTGTAACCATCAACCCTCACCCCTGTCCTAATCTTGTTTGTCATTGCTAAATGAGCTGCCCTTGCTAGGTGTGTTAGCGGCTAATGAATTTACTACCTGATAGCTGGCAGGACCAACCACCCACAGCGGTTATAAACCTGCTAGGCTTGGAAGCCTGAGGTAATTACCATTCATTATCTAGCCTTGTCATAGCGTGTGTTCTGAGGTGGGTGAGTTGGTAGGCAGGTTGGTTGGGAAGGGAGTATAGCTAAGATAGGGTTGCACTGATCAATTAATTTTTAATCATGGGAGGCGAGATTATGGAGACAGACGATGAACTCCAGACAGACTGGAGTCGCTCAATAAACAAGGCATGGGTCGCGAGAAGGCGAACACGCACGCACGAGCATACACACACACACACACACTCACACATGCACACACAGCCATTGCCATGTACCAAGATCACCATGTGGGTGCTGGCGTACGTAGTAGCGGGCGCTCCCACTGCGTCATGATGTCACTAGGAGTCCTACGCCCACTCCACCAGGCGTGGGCTCCAGGTTAGGAGTCCTATCAGAGTCACACATTGACTATCTTAACTCGGCTTCTTTAAACTGAAGTCAAAACTCAATAAAACAGTGTTTCTGCTGTTGAAATCAGATATCAATTCTGTAGCGGTGGAGTGAATTGAGCCTGTTATCAACAGGAGTCCACTTGGCTTAACACCTGTCATTACTGCTTGGACCGACTACAAGACCCACAAGCCCCTTCTCAGCCCCTCTCAGGCTGAGTTTCTCACTGAGCCCCCCGTAATGACACATAAGAGCTCTAATAGATCTCCCTGCTCCTTTGAACCCCTCAAACCTCCACACTCACACACCAGAAGGAAAAGGAAATGATTGTTGTCTGACATCAAATCCAGACCTATTTCCCCTCCCCTCTCAGGCCACTTCCTTCAGCGTAAAAGGAGCGGGCTAAGCTAATGGCTAATAGATTGTGGACTAATGCCCTATGGAAGCTATCAAGGCAGATGGATAGGTTGGGAGGGGCCAGACTGCAGTTTGAGTTATAGACTGGTACCCAGGGGGTTAATTCTTCACACACCAGTTCTCATGCCAAGCGGTAGCTGATAGTTAAAAGTTAATAACTTTATTGCTGGAAAGGCCCTCATGCATCACACAGGGCTTGTTTGTCCAGTACTCTGTAGACTGGGCCAACCCTCTGTGATAAATGGAGATTGCAGGAAGGAAGGTGTCCTCATGTGTGTTTTGTCTATGCGTGTGTGTCATGCGTACGTGTGTGTGTGTGTGTGTGTGTGTGTGTGGTTGTCATGGGGGCGTGGGTGAGGGTTGAGTTTCTGTCACGTCGTCAACTCATGTTTTTAGCTGTTAGATTAATGGTTGGTATCATTTTTTCATTAAATGGATTCATGTTTTCTTCTACAGGATTTCCACTTATTTTCTTTGTGCTAAAGTATAATCGGTTTAACCACACTGTTGTAAATGATATTCATTTTTAAACATTAGAAATCAAACAGAAAAATCGTTCGCATGTAAATCCCCTTGTAGCTCGCCAAAGTTCTATTACATTTGCCAGATTAAAGTATGTGTTTTTAAGATGAGTAGAGGAGTCACACAAACACACAGAAACACACACTTACAACACGTACAATACTTCCCTCTGCGTGACACACAGCGCCACCCTCTCAGTCCTCTCCTCCATCTCTCCTTCCCCTCCGTCCCTATCCCTCCATCCCACCCGCCCCATCCACAGGCCCTGCCACGGGCCAACACCAGTGTCAGCTGTGGATCACTTGGTACCATGGTCCCAAACACAATAGGTCCATTATCAGCAGACCACAAAGACACACACAGAACCAAGCACAGCCCCCTCTGACTTACCTCTATGGGCTGTATTGTACAGTCTGCCAGCCTGGCCTCTCACTAAGTCATACACTACAGTAAAACAATGAGACAGATCAATGCATTTCTTGATAGATGTGGAGCATTAGGAATGAAAAGAACTGCCTTTCTGCTCTGGAAATCATAAATTGTGACATTAACTGTTGTGGTTTTTACTGCAAGTGCACGTTTCATTTTTCAGCTAAATTGAATTACAGGAAATTGTCCCCAGTCAACTGCAAAATAAGAAATAGGGGGAAAGTAAGCCTTTCTTGTCCTTTGTGTGTCTGGTTTTGAGATGTGTAGTTTATTGCCAGAGTGGCTGTGATTGTGTGTGCGTGTGTGTGTGTGTGTGTGTGTGTGTGTGTGTGTGTGTGTGTGTGCGTGTGGGCCTCATCTGTGTCTGTGGGGCTGAACATATTGTTTTCTGGCTGGTGCTTGATAATACAGGCTTACTGCCGACCCCACTCCTGCCTGGCTGGTTGGCTGGCTGGCTGACAAACTGGCTGGCTGGCTGGCTGGCTGACAAACTGGCTGCCTGGCTGGCTGCCTGGCTGGCTGACTGAATCTCCTTCCCTCCAGACCTGTTGATGGGGTCTTCCGTCACCCACAGCTCCAGTGATAAATGTCCCTTATCGCCGTTGTCATTGTAATAGCTCCACAACAGGCCCAGTGAGAGAGGAAGAGGGGTGTGTGTGTGTGTGTATGTGTGTGTGTATGTGTGTGATGGGGCGTATGGGTCCAGAGTTATCAGCGGGTCCTGCAGGGGAAGAATACACATCAAGCTGCCAATCACCCAGGCTGAAAATTGCTCTGAGATTTGAGTCCCCAGACAACCAGGCGACAGCCAGGCGCATCCCCCCTCTCTCTCGTCCCCTCTCTCTCCCTCCGTCTCTCTCTCTCTCTCCATCCCTCGCTATCACACTCCCCCATTTCTTTATTTCGCCTTTTTTTAATGCTTAACTCCTAAACACCCCGCCATCTCATGTCAATCGCTCGGGGGCTTTTTTATCGCTCTTTCCACCAGCTCTCTCTCACACACACTCACAAACATTCACACTCACAAACATACACACACACACACACAGACACACACACACACTGGACCCGGTAGCCAGTAGTTAGTAGTTGAGATGAGAGTCAGGGAGAAGAGGGAGGTTAATATGGGAGCAGCAGGCAGAGACCATCTCAGCTCCTTAATTCTCTATTGATCCAGTAGTCCAGAGGCCAAGAGAGAGAGAGAGAGGGAGGAAGGAGAGAGAGAGAGAGAGAGAGAGAGGGGAGAGGGGAGAGGGGAGAAGAAAGAAGAGGAGGGAGAGAGAGACTGGGCCCTAGGAGCTGGTCAGGATAGGAACAGATGTGGAGAGGACAGCATCTCTGTTCTCCTTTGGTCTTTAGAGGCTGGAGCAGACCTATAGGAAGACACACACACACACACTCGTGTTGAATAGGAGTCATTAGTATTGTGTTAAAATGCCAGATGGAACAACAGAGTAATGTCTCCCTCTACTGTTAAGAATGATATGACAGTCGGAGGAATGGAGAGAGGGAGAGAGGGAGGGGGGGAGGGGGGAGGAGAGGAGGCTGAGCCCTAGAGACGTGTGAGGAGATAGCAGGGGATAAGATCACAATGATGTCCAATTGCAGCCGTGTGATGCAATCGGACCGTGTCTGATTGTCCCATGTCCATGTCTCTCTGTCTCTCTCTCTCTCTCTCTCTCTATCTGCCTCTCATACTCTGCTCTCTCTCTCTCTCTATCTGCCTCTCTCCTCACTCTCTCTCCTCTCTCCCTCTCTCTCTCTCTCTCTCGCTCTCTCTCTCTCTCTCTCCTCTCTCTCTCTCTCTCTCTCTCTCTCTCTCTCACACACACACACACACACACACCTAGGGTCCATGGCAGTCCTCCAGGACCCCCATTCTCCTTTTATCGCCTCGTCTCAGGTTGGTCCAGTGTAATACCCACTCCATCAGATAGCATCAGAGACTCTCTCTGCTCCACTTTGCTCCTCTCTCCTCCTCTCTCCTTCTCTTTCTCTCTCCTCCACCTCAACCATTGCAGACATTTGTAAGCTTCCTGCTTCCCTCCTCTCTCCTTCCTCTCCCAACTTCCCCCTTCCTCTCCCGGCCTCCCCCTTCCTCTCCCAGCCACTCCCTGCCTCTCCCCTGTCTCTACCCACCTCTCCCCCTTCCTCTCCCCAGCCTCTCCCCCTTCCTCACTCCACCCTCTCCCCTGTCTCTCCCTGCCTCCCCCGTCCCTCCCCTTCCTCTCCCAGCCTCTCTTCTGCCTTTCTCAGCCTCTCTCTGCCTCTCCCTTTCTCTCCCAGCCTCTCCTCTGCGTCTCTCAGCCTCTTCCTTTCTCTCCAAGCCTCTCCCCTGCCTCTCCAAACCTCTCTAGCCTCTTCAGAAAAACTGACACTCTTTTCTCTCTTTCCCAACTGAAGAGGAACTGAGAGACAGACAGAGATAGGCTGGTTTCCCAAAGGGATTATCCTGCTTCCCTGTTTGTGACAAGGCCCGATAAGATGCTCTCGCTCTCTCTCTCTCTCTCTCTTTGCTCTCTCTCTCTCTCTCTCTCTCTCTCTCTCTGTATATATATATATGTCTATATCTCGTTATCTCTCTCTCTCCTCTCTTCTCTCCTCTCTCTTCTCTCTCTCTCTCTCTCTCTCTCTCTCTCTGCTGTGAGGATATGCAGGACAGAGCATTCAGACCAGGCGGAGCAAGAGGTGTCAATCCATCCCTGAAAGGGAGGAGAGAAAGAGAGATGAAGAGAGAGCAGAGAGTGGGAAGAGCAGCGAGAGAGAGAGAGAGAGAGAGAGAGAGAGAGAGAGAGGGGAGAGAGAAGAAGACAGCAATGAGGAGAGCAGCCTTGTTTTAGCCTCCAACAATAACTACTGGAGACAGAAAAGAGAGACGGTAGTGAAACAGAACGTTAAACAGAGGAGCTATAGGGCTTCAGAGACAGCTGTTTGAAATAGCTCAGATTTGCATGTTGGCTTTCAGAGTTATGTCTTCTCTTCCTCTCAGCCCTGAGCTCTCTCTCTCAGAGGATTTGGACATACATGTCTTGATGAGTCCACCTCGGCAGAAACGTTCCTGGGTCCCACTTACCTCCGGTTCACTGAAGGTAGCCTGACCTTACAGACATGTGCGTGAGTGTGGATGAAATGACGTGTTAATATACGACATTTCTTATTTTCCCCCCCCTCATCACTATAAAGTGTCATGTTAACGGGAACGTGTGGACAAGAAGGGAGGAGAGGAGTGTCAGGATCTGTGTGTGTGTGTGTGTGTGTGTGTGTGTGTGAGAGAGAGAGGGTCTAGGGCCATGGCTTAGTCTGTAAATGGCTTGTGCGATGGAGGTGTTAGCTGGTGTCAGAGTGCCAGGAGCTGACAGATGAGCTCAGGCTGGGAACAGGAAATCCCTACTCCCCCTCCTGGCCAACAGCAATCTGGGGGGGGGTGGGTGTGTGTGTGTGTGTGTGTGTGTGTGTGTGTGTGGTGTGTGTGTGTGTGTGTGGTGTGTGTGTGTGTGTGTGTGTGTGTGTGTGTGTGGGGCAGGGATGAGGTGGGAGGCATGTGTGTGGTCCTTAGGGAGAGCCTCCGAGGCGGTATAGGCTTGGATGGACCGTGGCTGGGCGCGTGTGTGGCAGGCAGGCAGGCAGGCAACACACACACACACTCACACACGGAGGGAGGTCTCCAGTGACGAATCAATCAGTGGCTCACTTTCCCTCTCCTGTCTAGTCTGGCCTGGGCTGTGATAGGGTAATATGAACATGTGGGTGAGAAGACATATTGTCTGCTACTCCTTGCCCTTTCTTATTCCACTTTACTCTGGCGGATTTTTGCTGTGTGTGTTTGTGTGTGTGTGTGCGCCCGTCAAGACTCATGTCTCAATCTAGCCGAAGTGTTGAAAAGCGAACTCCCTAGCCTCATTGGTGCTGAGTGACACACACACACACACACACACACACTCATACACGCACACAGAGAGAGAGATCCAGTAGTTTGGAGTGTTATTGATCAGTGTTAGTGAAGGGAGGTCACCGGGTTAACATGTGTAAGAGGAACCTTGTTTCAGTGGTGTGGGGGTTGGCGGGGGGAAAGGTTAGAGATGGGCACCCACACACACACACACACACACGCTCGTCCCAGTGTGCCGAGGGAGGGTCAGAAGGCAGGCCCATTTGGCTTAGCAGGTGGTGCTAGATATGACGGATAGTCCCAGGCCTGTGGGCTTTCTCTTGTAACTTTCAAATCATTAAGCCCTTCCAGTCCCATGGAGATGTTAATGGCTGATTGGAGGAAGCAGTGTTCAGCTCCGGAGCTGAGAGAGACACGGAGAGAGACCGTCTGCACACTGCCAGCCAGCAGCACCAACATCAACGCCAAATACTAGACGGAAGTGATGGTGTGTGTGTGTGTGTTCGTGAGCGTGTGCGCGTCTTCTCTCAACCTGCAGCATAATAGCGTTAGAATCCAATTAACTCAGCGCAGGGTGCTGTTGTCTGGCCATTAGACGTAATTAGTTAAAACATCAGAGAATAAAGAGTTAATTGGCTTTGGTAATTAATTCCCTTGCTTGAGCATAGGGGAAGGGGGAAGAGAGAGAGAGAGAGAGAGAGAGAGAGAGAGAGAGAGGAGAGAGAGAGAGAGAGAGAGAGAGACTAAGAGTGATAATGAGAGAGGGATGGAGCGGGGAAGAGAGGAAGATTAAAAATAAGATTGAGTGAGGACAGTGTGGGATAGAAATATGGAGTTGAGCAAGAGAGTCGGGTTGAGAGAAGGAGAGAGAGACAGAGAGAGAGAGAGAGAGAGAGAGATGAGAGAGAGAGAAGGTGAAATAAAGGCCTGAGGAAGTTTCCATTCTGTTTCAGCCAATCCTGCAGAGAGTGTGCCTCAGCCTCCAGCCCCTATCCCCTAGCCTCCAGCTCTCAGCCCCTGGCCTCCAGCCTCCAGCCTCCAGCGTGAAGTTGACCCAGCTTATCCTTCCCCCTGAATGTAACCATTAGTGAGGAGAGCCTAACACTGACCCTGGAACAGCATTTCAGGGAAACGTCAGGGGAACGGCCAAACTGCCACAGCTGCTCACCTCCGCACACACACACACACATATATATATACACACACACACACACCTGTTTTAGGAAACCATGTTGTCTCCACAGCTCAGAAATATATCCATGTTTAACTAGAACCACTCACTCAGACTGTCTCCCTCCCCTGCCAGCTGTAATGGCCTTCCCCCCTGGGGATGAGGGGTGTGGGGGAGAGGTGTCAGGGGAGTCAGGGGGTTGGTGTGGATGGGGGGGGTGATGGCGACGGCTTCTGTGTTCAGTTCCCTGCTGAATCCTCCTATCTTCTAACTGTGTGTGTTTTGGTGTGTTGTGTGTTGGTTGGCGTGTCCGTGGTGGTGTGTGTGTGTGTGTGTGTGTGGTGTGTGTGTGTGTGTGTGAGTGTGTGAATCTGTGCTCAGAGCAGAGTGGGGACACAAGCAGACAGGCAGGCAGATCTAACCCAGCAGTATCACCCTTATTTCCCGGGTCAGCGCTTGGGTAATGGTCTATTAATTTGCTCCTTTCTCCCTTGTGAGGTAAAACTCAATCTCCAGTCCCCAGTCCTCCCTGCTAGGCAGGCCTGCCCCCGTCGACAAGGTGATTGATTGAATAAACAGCTGTCACTACTGTGAGCGACCCTGCAACCATCACAGCCACTCTCCTGTCTAACCCGCCCATCCTCACTCACACACACACCACCCCGCAGAGCCCCCAGAGCACACGCACACACACACTCACACTCACACACAGGCCATCCCACGGCTAGGGTGTTCAAAGAGAGTAAATCACTTAGCTGGTGATTTATCACATTGTTTTTCTCTGTTTCCTCTCGCTGAATTCAATGTCCGTGTGCATCATCAGGCTTCAGAACTCTCACTGTGCATCCCTTGCATCTGTATATCAACGGTATCAAACCTTTCAATTCCCGCAATTGAATCCCAGTCGGAAAAAGGCTGCCTTTATTGTAGCCTTTCCCCCGGTGGATGAGTTAAACAGACACGGGATCCGACCAGCCTCCCCTTGTCAGGATGGTTCCAGCCTGTGTTTGCAGTCTTAAAGGTGACAGTGAAGGCTGGGATAGTGAATGAGAGGTGTGTTTGGTTGTGAGTAGGCCATGGAAGACTGGTATTTAAACACACCATGTATCACTGTCAGCAGGGGAGCGGAGGGGAGAGGAGAGGGGGACAAACTGACGGCGACCTCGTTCTATTTCATCGTCCTTTGAATGAACAAGCGCCATCCACCCCCCCCAGCCCCCCATCCTCCCCTCACAGCAGCAATCACCCCAGTAAATGTGTAGGCTGCTCAAAACATGCCTCACTTAAAGAATACCGTATTACACCACACACACACACACACGCACACGCACACACCCACACACACACACGCTTCTTTGTGCAGCCCCCTCATCTTTAATTTCCCTCATTTGGACTTTAAAGCACATATTGTCCTTTATGGAGATAGCTGTTGCGGACTCACCTTGCATTGATTTAGGGTGCTGGCTGGCCCAAAATGAAGGCTGACAGGACAGGGGATTTATTTGATTGTGCATGCGAGGCAATGTCATTTTGAAGAGGGGAATAAAGGAGGCATGGGGAGGGGAGGGGGGGGGTGAGGTGATGTACATCCTCAGGCTATAGCAAGGAGGAGACAGGAAGAAGGAAGGGCAGAGGGAGGGAGGGAGGAGGGATCTCTTAAAGGGTGAAAAAAGACGCCTTACCACGAATCAAATCAAATTCCCCTTATCGCACATTATTTGCAGACGTTATCGGCCAGGGTAATGTGGTTACACATTCAGGTTGGCCTGAGAGATTTCCTTGTTTACTGATGTTGGCGGGTGTTAGGCGGGCGAGGGAGGCGGCGGGCGGGCGGGCGGGGAGGGAGGGAGAGGAGCGGGAGGGACGCAAACACTTGATGCATGTCGGGAAACTCATTTAGGGCGGCCCGCCATGACGAACATGAGGAGGGAGGAGGCAGCGACGGAGGAGGACGAGGAGAAGAGACTTGTTCAAGGGCACGGTGTGTGTGTGTGTGTGTGTGTGTGTGTGTGTGGTGTGTGTGGTGTGTGTGTGCGCACGATGGGTATTCTATTTGGGGCTGGTTAGACCGAGTGATGGCAGCTTTTCTCTCTTATTGGGACACTGTTTCTATCATGGCTCTCTCTCTCTGTCTCTCTCTCTGTCTCTCTCTCTGTGTCTCTTTCCTCTGTCTCTCTGTCTCTCTCCGTGTCTCTTCTCTCGTCTTCTGTCTCCTCTCTCTTACTTTATCGCACTCCCACATACACACTGTCCTATCTCTTTTTCCCCTATCTCAGCCGTCTTTCCTCTCTCTCCTCTTGGCAGATTTCTATCATCTCAGTTAACGTATTTCCTTCAGCTGAGTGTCGGACGTTAGCAGCGTATAGAAGTGACTGTTCTCACAGTTAATGGTGGCAGGATGCAGCTCTTTCTCCGAGAGCACTAAAGAACATGAACGAGGACAGAAGGGCGCTCTTACCGCTGAAGGATGTCCTCATGGCACTCCCCACACCTCTCTCTCCCTCCCAGCCTGCACTCTCTGAGATCTACTGATTCATACATCACCTGGTGAGCAGGCCTGCACAGAGCAGGAGAGAGAGAGAGAGAGATAGGGAGAGAGAGATAGGGAGAGAGAGAGAGAGAGATGAGAGAGAGAGGGAGAGAGAGATAGGAGAGAGGAGAGAGAGATGGGATAGCGAGAGATAGCGAGAGCGATGCGAGAGATGCGAGCGAGAGATGCGTATCGAGAGAGAGTAGAGAGCGATAGAGAGAGCTCCAGATGATAAATAAAGAGGCCTGTTTCCTGCAGGATTCCTTATTAACTGACGGATGGTCAAGGCTCTCCTGCAGAGACCAGAGAGTAGGGCGGTGGAGCTTCCTCCATCTCGAGATCCCGGTGACAGATGTGTGACAGATCAACGGCAGCCCCTCCGACGGAGTCACACTGTAACTGATGCTAATTGATCCGCCGAAGACATCTGCTCGGCTAGCAGAAACAGAGCGATGCGAGATTGGCGTGAATGAGTGTGTGCGCGTGAGGTAAAGTACATGTGGGAATGTTTTTCGTGTCCACCGTGTGTGTGTTTGTGTGTGTGTGTGTGTGTGTTTGTTTGTGTGTGTGTGTGTGCAGTCAGCAAAACGAGGCTGGTTTACAGGCGTCAGGCAGGCAGCTGTGCCAGGTCAGGAGCTCCCAGGTGACACACACACACACACCCACTCACACACACACACACTCACTCACACACTCACACACACACACTGAGACAACATGTTAACAGGCTGCATATGGCTCTGCTCCGTGTCCCAGAGTGCCTGTTAGTTAGTTAGAGTCTTTGTTCTGCTGCCAGTACATTAAGCATTGAGGAAAGCCAAGATTGGAGCGACTCACACACAACACACACACACACACACACATACATACAGTACAAACACATGCTCGTACACATCCTCAGACACACTAGTCAGAGCGGGCCTGTTACTCTCATTCTCTCTGCAGGTAACAACAGTGTAGACAGACCAGCAAACTTCAAACCAAAGTCAACCCCACGCACACACACACACACACACACCAGCAGCAGCATGCTAGCCGAGGTTGTGTTATAGCGGCTGGGCGTCTCAGAGAGGACAGCCAGTAGACCATGACAGGATTTAATATCAGAGACATGGATATGGTGAGAGCCATCTCCTCCTCCATCTCTCCATCTCTCCATCTCTCTCTCCCCATCAGGCTGCGCTCTCTTCCGTTCCGGCACGTTCTAACCCTGCCATCTGTCGTCTAATCGTCTGTCTGGATTCCCCCTCTCTCTCCTAACACCTCCGATCATTGATTTTAGGAAGAGGGGGTTAAGTGATGGAAATAGGCCTGATAATTACCTCTTCTCTGTCGGCCTGTCTGTGTGTCTGTTTGTCATTATCATACAGCCATACTTATACTCAAACACTGGGGTAATAGATTTAAGATTGAGGTTGAGATATAGAGGAGAGGAGAGGAGGGGGGGGAGGAGAGGAGAGGAGATGAGGAGAGGAGAGGAGAGAGGAAAGGAGAGGAGAGGAGAGGGAGAGGAGAGGAGGAGGAGAGGAGAGGAGAGGAGAGGAGAGGAGAGGAGAGGAGAGGAGAGGAGAGGAGAGGAGAGGAGAGGAGAGGAGAGGAGAGGAGAGGAGAGGAGAGGAGAGGAGAGGAGAGGAGAGGAGAGGAGAGGAGAGGAGAGGAGAGGAGAGGAGAGGAGAGGAGAGGAGAGGAGAGGAGAGGAGAGGAGAGGAGAGGAGGGGAGATATCTTACCGCATTAGAAGAGATCAAGCCCATACTCCATCAGAACTGTCAGGAACGGTCGAACCACCCCTCCCTCCCTCATCCTCCCTCCCTCTCCCCCTCACTCCCTCCCCCTGGCCTTGTGGCATTTTGGTGAGGAATCTCAGCACCTAAAAAGTTCTGTCAGGCCTATTTCCCTGTTATTGCCCCCTCCCCCCCCCTCTCTCCCTCTCGCTCCCCCATCCATCCATCCATCCCTCGCTCCCTCACCTCCCTGCCTGCCTAGGTGTCCCTTCGCTCCTGTAGATTAAACGCTCCCCACCCCTTCCACCCCCCCCCCACCCCCCCTACTCCGGGTTAGAGCCGAGGGGTCTGTTGGTGGGGGGGCATCCCGCATTAATCATCTTTAACGCGCTGACAAGCGCCTCGTGTCCCGCCCCCCCCCTCAGTCGGCAGGATTATCTCTCTGTCCACCAATTCCCATCACTCACCTCCCTGAGGGAGACAGAGACAGAGAGAGGAACAGCAGAGGGGAGGGGGAGAGGGGGATGAGAATGAGCGAGGATGAGAGAAAGGGATAGAGAGAGAACTAGAAACTGACAGCGGACCGGAGGGCCACGGAAGGGTTCCCGCGGAAGGGGGACGGAAGGCCGCGGTGAGGAGAGGGAGGAGGGAGAGATCTTTACATCCTTTATTTCAACAGTAATGCAGATGAGGAGATCAAATGACGGGAACTATTTTAGGGTAAATGTATATGTAAAGGAAGCACAAAACCCTTTTTTCTCTTTCTCCCTTTCTTTCTCTCTTTCTCTCTCCTCTCCCTCCCTCTGTCTCAGTGTTTTAGTAGTCAAAAGCAGCGTGGTGTGTGTGTGGTGTGTGATTAATCACAGCCTGTCTCCATCTAGTCAATCCTCTCCAGGGAGGATGTGGACACCAGGCATAGGGGGCTGCACACACACATAATGGGTCTGTCTATAGGATAAGCATTAGCCCTGACACACACACACACACTCACACACACAAGCCGCAAGCCTTTATTGATGAGCGTGTTGACGTAGCAGGAAAACTTGTGTCTCATGTGACATCATAGGTGAGGTTGAGAGATTACCTGCAGTGGGATGAAAGATGCTCCAGTGTCAACTCCTCTGATTGGACAGAGACATATCATTAGGCCAGTGTCAGTGGCTTTGATTGGACAGAAATCCTCTTCGTCTGAGTGGAAAGGAGTCAGAGAGATGAAAGTATGTAGAGACTGGGAGGAGTGTGAAAGAGAAAAATAGAGAGAGAGAGGGAGAGAGAGGGAGAGAGAGAGAGAGAGAGAGGGAGAGAGAGAGAGAGAGAGAGGAGAGAGAGAGAGGGAGAGAGAGAGGGAGAGAGAGGGAGAGAGAGAGAGAGAGGAGAGGAGAGAGAGAGAGGAGTGTTACTTCATCAGTCAGCAGGGTAGAGATGGGAGTGTCAGCTTGTTTTTCATTAGTCAGCCTGGCTGTCCTGACTGCTCTGGTTGCTTCTGGTTCCTGGTGACATGACAGCACATACATTTCCAACTGACCAATCAAAGACAGCTACACTTCCTAAACGACCAATCATAGACAACCAAACAGTCAATCACATTTCACTAAAAGGTTGTAGTGGTGTGAATTGAGGTCCCTTGAAACTACAGAGCCTGGCCTATACTAGCACTGGTGTGTGTGTGTGTGTGTGTGTGTGTGTGTGTGTGTGTGTGTCTGTGTGTGTGTGTGTGTGTGTGTGTGTGTGTAGGGCCGTGACAGGGAGGTGGTTAAGGCTAGGACAGGTCCTTGGTAGAGTGATCAGGACTCCATTACTAAAGCCATTGATTGTGTACGGATGAATTAAAGGAGCTGGCTGGAGAGGAGACGGACCACACACACACACACAGACACACACACACACACACACACACAGAGACACATAAACTTCTATTGTCCTCAGAGAGGAACTCCACACATAAACACACACTGTGGTTGATTTCCTGACAAATATTAATACATGAGATAAATACAATATTTCGAAGATTATTTTACCTATGATACAAGCTAAATTAGACCCTACTGAGTACACATACAGTGAAATGAAAATAGAGTAACGATGATACAGACCTACTACAAAACTTCAAAACTGAAGATCAGTATTTACCAAAAAATTATCTCTACCAAAAAATGAAATGAGCTGTAGACAGTAAAGTTGAGTGGTGTGCCTTGCAGGTGTGTGTGCCTTGCAGGTGTGTGTGCCTTGCAGGTGTGTGTGCCTTGCAGGTGTGTTTGCCAGTAGAATGGAAAGAGCTTCATCAGCAGAGGGCTGGGATTGGAGCTGGTTTTGTTTACTCCTGCACACGGTGATTGCTTTGGCACGACTCAAATTATCTTGTCAGGGCAATAAAGCTGACCAGTGGTGAGAGCAGAGGGAGAGAGAAGGTAAAAAAAAGAGAGAGAGAGAGGGGTAGTGAGAGAAAGAGAGAGAGGGGGTAGTGAGTAGAGGGGGGTGGAGTGGGTGTAGAGAGAGAAAGAGTGAGAGTGGTAGAGAGAGAGAGGAGATGAAAAGAGGAGAAAGACAGGTACAACGACCACCGGAGATGAAAGAATGGGTGGAAAAGAGACAAAGACAAAAAGAAAGAGAAGGAGACAGATAGAAAAAGAAAGGGAGAGGACTGCGGGGGAAGGAAGGAAGGAAGGAGGAGGGGGGAACGAAAAGAGAGAGAATAGAAAGAAATAGATGGAGGGGATGAGCAGAGCCGGGAGAATAAATAGAAAATTAGAAATAGATGTGGGCAGCCGAGACTGGAGGCAGAGAGTGAGGGAGGAGACGAAGAAACACAGACACGCAGAATTGTAATCGATTACCTATTTTTCAAAGTCACTTAAAGTGTCCAGAGTGTGGGGCTGTTAAGTAGTAGTGCTGGGGAAGGGGAGTTGAGTATGCGCAGGCACGCCTGACTGGACAGAGAGAGGGGAGTGGAGAGGCATCGAGATAGAGAGAGGGAGTGTGTGTGTGTGTGTGTGTTTGTCTGTGTGTGCCTGCGTGTCCGCATGTGTGCATGCTGCACATGTTTGTGTGTATCGGTGTGCGAGTGTGTGCGTGCACATGTGTGTGTTTGTTTCTATCACAGATCGGGGGGGGGGACAGTGTGTGTGTGGGGGGAGGGAGTGGGGGAGGGAGTGTGTGTGTGGGGGGGGTGTTGGTGAGACTGATCCATCAGCAGCTCAAACAGTGTGAGTGTGCAGCGGCATCACATCGCAAGACAAATACAATACTGCCCTCTCAAGTCAAGGACACGCTCGTTCTGGGCTTAAGGGTTAAGCTGCAGCCGAGCAGAGCACAGACCAGCCGCTCTCTGTAGTGTTTAACACTGGGGATGGCTAGCCCCGGCCCAGCTTACCTCCCTGTAATAGCCCTGTCCAACTGCATCACAGCTGCAGCTGAGCAGTTAGCTATAGGACAGACCCTAGAAGCCATTATCAACAAGGGTGCTCAGCTCCCCTGGTCTGACAGGACCCCAAACGAGCTGGCCCGCTCACTGCCCGCCTGGGGAGAGGGGGAAATGGCCCAGGAGCTGGGGAAGATGTGATTTTGGCTGTGGCACCTGTTTTGTTTGTGGACCCTATTATCATGAAGGGTCCTCGAAGTCAGACAGGACCCTAAACAAGCTGTCCTCCCCAGTGCCTGAGTGAGTAAGTGGCTGTTTAATAAATGTTATTTTGTCTACTCTGGCACCCTGTTTTAGTTTGGTTTGTGTAAACTCACACACAGCCATCACCTGTCTATTAGGACACAATCACTGGTCTACGACTGTGGGCCCATAAGAATATGCCTGTGTGTGTGTGTGTGTGTGTGTGTGTGCGGACGTGCCTGGGTGTGTGTGTTTGTGTCAGGCCAGGCAGACAGAGAGGGCACACAAGGACTCTGTCTGCCTGTTGCCTCCACCTGACCAGTTACCGCGGTGACTGCCTGTCCCTACAGGATATCCTGTTTCGGCTCAGTTCATTGTTCCTGGGCTAAGAATAGAGCTTTTGATTGGCCAAATCACGACCCAAACAGAGAGGAGCTAGGGGCGAGAGAGGAAGTCCCCTTCACACACACACACAGTTCTGACTCAAGGTTATTTATACGAGTGGACCCTTTTAGCCCAGACAGTCCTATTCTTTACGCTGAGACACTGAGGCACTAAGGCCAAGGGGGCGCACACACCCTCACAACACTGCTGTGCACCTGTTCCTGCACACAGCATGCACATACGTGGCGTCTCCAAGGCAAGGACAATGAACTGGTGCAGAGTTGGCTCTCCCTACGGCATGACCTCATCGCTCACGGTGGGGGGGGCGGGGCTCGTGTAAGCAGTGTCACATGTGCGTGAGAGACAGGATCTTAAGTTTAGGTTATGATGTTAAATACTGAAGTAATCAAACTCATATCTGTCTCTCCCATCTCTCGCTCTCTCGTCTCTCTCTCAGATCTCTCTCTCTCTCTCTCTCTCTCTCTCTCTCTCTCTCTGTCTTCTCTCTGTCCCCCATCCCTCTCTCCAGGTAAGAAGAAGATGAGTCTGTATGACAGCCAGGCTCCAGTGTGTCCCATCTGCCAGGTGCTGCTGCGTCCAGGAGAGCTGCAGGAGCACATGGAGCAGGAGATGGAACGCCTCACCCTCATGCACCTCAGGTACACACACACCCACACACACACACACACACACACACACACACGCACACACACACACACTGCAGGAGCACATGGAGCAGGAGATGGAACGCCTCACCCTCATGCACCTCAGGTACACACACACACACCCCACACACACACCACACACACACACACACACACACACACACACACACGCACACACACACACACTGCAGGACCACATGGAGCAGGAGATGGAGCGCCTCACCCTCATGCACCTCAGGTACACATACACACACACACACACGCCCACCACACACACCCACACACACCCACAAACACACACACACAGGCCAGCCTCCCCCTCTCCTCCCCTCAGACCCCTGGTATTTCCCTAATGCTGTGGTGATACCCGGGGCTTCTGGAGGGCTTCTGTGGGAGAAGGGACCACAAATCCCAGCTGGCCCCAGACACTGGGAGACAGGTAGATAAATCAGCGGTGGTGTGCCCAGGGCTCAGCCCAGGTAAGACAGGTGTGGGGGAGTAGATCACACACACACCTGCTGCAGGGCCGCAGCTCAGGGTGGGGATGAAGTCTGTCTGAGCTGGGCTCCTTAACCCAGGCCCAAGTCAGACACCATCACTTCACTGCCTGATTCCTTTGTAGCTCTATAGCTTGTTGACAGGGACCTGAAGATACTAGATCTAAGAGCTGGATAAGTGATTGAAAACATGATTTCTCCAGCCAGTCTGCAGTTTAGCTTGGGTGTTTTACTGTTTAGGACTTTTCCAGGTCACTCTCTTCACACCAGTGTGTGCGAGGAGGTGTCTCCCTGGACGCAGGGCTTGATTGGGGACGG
>CAEFZP010001625.1:2500-37847 GCA_903064625.1 Mallotus villosus
TCCGGAACACAGCCACTGTCGTGATACCTCATTGGCCTGTGTATTCTGTGGCAGGTGTCGCATGCTATAACGTCCCCCTGTCACTAAACTGCTGGTGGGAGATTGTCGGTTCCACTCGATGAGTCACTGAGGTGTACAGCCTGGACTGGTTATGCAATGGCTGTGCTGTGATGTGTGCTCTCCAGGGGCGAATCCAGGTTCCCACCTTTGGGGGGGCTAAGCCCCTAGATAAAACCTATTATTTTTCCTGTGACCCAGCAAAATTAGGGGGGTTTGGGGGAACATGTTCCCCCAGAATACATTTTTGAAAATATCCTTTTAAATAGTGTCCTCTAGTGGGTTTTATGGAGAGATATTAACACATTTAGATTTAAAATATGGATAATTTTGTATTTTATTTGGGGGGGGCTAATTAAACTTTTGGGCTAGATACGCCCATGCTCCAGGATCCACATGTCGCTCTGATCGCAAGAAGGTTGGGTTTAGGTCCGAAGTCCCTGGGTTAAGTTGAGGCATTAGTCCTAAGTTTTAGGTTTAGGGTGGTCACAGTTTTAGGTTTAGGCATGGGTTCCTGTCTATGGTCAGTATTAATCCCCCCCCCCTATGGTCCAATAGGGCTCTGGTGGGAAAGGTCCAGGACCTTTTTACTCCATCTATAATAGATGTCAGTCTGAGAATCACTGCCCCCTCGGGGTTAAGAGATAATCGGTGTCCGGAGACCTTATGACTGAAGGTTATGAGAGGAACGATGTAGAGCAGGACTAATTGTGTAGGGCAATATATGGGTTGAATAACTTATCTGAACTTGACTGCCAGGTCATGGTTCAAGTTAGGTCGGTCAGGTTGAAGTCAACATGTCCAAGAGAATACATTTCTCATGGGGGGGTAGCAATGCTAAGAACCAGGGAGGCAAAAGCGTATCCTGGGGTATGGGTTTGATCACACCCCTCAGGCTAAAGGGTGACGATCAGGATCAGTCAAAGGTGCAGTGGTGCATGAGTGGGGCTAACCCCCGTAAAAGACTGGGCTACGATCAAGGTCCTGAGCCCTGGACCACCACATCCTGCGTGCTGTCCCGAGTGGGACGCAAGAGGGCCGCATACTTACCGCCCACCCAAACAGACTGCTTGTTAACACCGCAAGGTTACCACAGCCTGCCCGGAGAGGGCCTGAAGAACCACTTACCCAGACAGACTGCTTGTGATCACAGCCTGCCCAGAGTGGGTCAAAAACCTCCCACCCACTTAGACAAGCTGCCCCTGTCACAGCTTGCCCAGAGAGGGCTGAGGAGGGTGCTGGCGGAAGGGAGGCAAGATTCTAAATCTTGGAACACCCTACAAGCTTCTACCAGCGGCTACGGCCTAGGTTTGTCGGCGGGTGAGTCCTGGGAATATGTCCCATTGTGCTAAACCACTGGACCCACCAATCTTCTACCAACGCTAACTATACATCAGCAAAGAAGCATACTCACCAAAGCCCTGGAAAACCAGGTCTAGCACCCTTATGTCAGGAGTCTGCTGAGGGATCCGGATGAGGTCCTGAATCGTTTCAGGGAGTGCCCATCAACTGAGGTAGCAAATCTTTCAACGGTGAGAGCGGCAAGCGGCATTGGCGGCGGGTAGGGAGACCCCATCAACTGAGGTAGCAAATCTTTCAACGGTGAGAGCGGCAGAAAAGCGGCGGAAATAAAGTAAAAAAGAAAAAAAACTCAGACCCCAAAGGATCATGGGAACTCAAAATAATTGAGAAACCAAAGGTAGAGTATTGGGCTGAGTATTAGTGTCGATTAAATTGGTTGACTGGCACTAAAGGTGTCACGGCCACTCCCCAGCAATGAGGAGAGATCCAGGGCCACAGAGAGATGGGGAGAGGCCCCTGTGTAACTTAATGGGTCCCCTGACCTGTCTATCCGAGGGACATGGCAGTGTAAGGCGGAACCAGGCACTCAAGGTGTCAGGGCCACCCCCAGAATAGTGTCCTCTGGTGGGTTCTATGGAGAGAAATGAACAAAAGAAAACAATTTGTTTATTTGGGGGGGGCTAATGAAAACTTTTGACCAGCCACCCTGTCTTGTCTCTGTCGCTCTAGGGCCACTCCCCAGATAGTGTACCCTCTGGTGGGTATCTACTGGAGAGAAATGACAAAAGCATCCCCGTCTTTCTCTAATCTTGCCCCTCTCAAACTTCTGTTGCGCTCTACTTATCTAAACGTCTCTGCGCGTGCTCCACCCTCTGCCCCCCTGTCTTTCTCTCTCTCTTGTCCTCCTCTCGTCCTCCTCTCTCCCCTCTCTCCCCTCTCTCTCTTCCCCTGTCTTTCTCTCTCTCTTGTCCTGGACCTCTTTGTTCTCTGTAACACATCCGACTTCAGCAGGCTATTTATCTCATAAAGTGAAAGACTACACGTACACAACATGGATCCGTCTGTGGTCATGCACTTCTCCACACTCACAGAATCACTTAAGTTAATGCTATCACCGATACGCCCACGCACACACACACAGCACACACGCACACACAAACACACACACACACCACAGTGACAGTGACAACAGGGTTCACATGATTTAAGACTCAGGTCAGATTCTCCTCCCACTATCTCTTCACTCACACACTCGCAGTGACAGAAACACACACACACCACACACGCGCACACACACACACACACACACACACACACACACACACACACACACACACACCACACACACACACACACACACACACACACACACACATACACACACCCTCTTGGTTTCCAGAGGACACACACATTCTGATACAATCTTTTCACTAGGTCTCGTCAGCGTTAGGGGAGCGTTCAGGAACCAGCGTTGGGTTAGTGTTGAACGCGGACCTCCTCTGACCCTTCCACTTATCATCCATATTTAACAGCCCTGACTGACAGGGTCACACTCATCCCTGCATCTCATTCCTTCATCCCCTCCCTCGTCCCCTCGTCCCCTCTCCTTGAGCGTGAGAGCCAGCACGCCCAACACACACACTGGTATCATCAGGGAAACACTCCACCAATCGTGTGTCAGTTATGAGGCTAATAAACCAATCAGCTGTCAGTCATGAGTACAACAGCTGGGACAGTAGCCCCCCGGGTACCGCCCACTCGGCACCGTCTGAATCATGTCATTGTGTATATTAGCTGTCAATCATCCTATAGAAGGTCCTTGCGACGGCTGTGGGTCGGTGACCATAATCCCCTGCCTTGTCTGAATGCATGATCCAATTAGGTCTGTTCGGAGCATTCATAGTATTTACTTCTGTGCTCAATCCCACTCACACACACACACATGCACACACGCTGCTCCTCACATACGCATAGTCTCACTTTCACACACCCACCCGCTTTGACACACACTTACACACACACACACAGAACTTTGCACATACAGACAAATCCACAGACACACACGCACACCCACACACACCCCACACTAACGCATACGCACCCTGCAGCTAATGCCATCAAAGAGTACACTCTCTCTTCTTCATGAGCCATGCTGGAGTTCAGCGAGAGACAGGCGGGGAGAGAGACAGGCGGGGAGAGAGACAGGCGGGGAGAGAGACAGGCGGGGAAGAGACAGGCGAGGAGAGAGACAGGCGAGGAGAGAGACAGGCGGGGAGAGAGACAGGCGAGGAGAGAGACAGGCGGGGAGAGAGACAGGCGGGGAGAGAGACAGGCGAGGAGAGAGACAGGCGAGGAGAGAGACAGGCGGGGAGAGAAACAGGCGAGGAGAGAGACAGGCGAGGAGAGAGACAGGCGGGGAGAGAGACAGGCGAGGAGAGAGACAGGCGGGGAGAGAGACAGGCGAGGAGAGAGACAGGCGAGGAGAGAGACAGGCGAGGAGAGAGACAGGCGGGGAGAGAGACAGGCGGGGAGAGAGACAGGCGAGGAGAGAGACAGGCGGGGAGAGAGACAGAGGGAACAAAGGAGAGAAAAATGAAGACGTGAGGGGTCTCCTCAGAGGGTGACGCAATCGACAACATTAAACAACAGGGAGATGATGTATGAGCGTGGAGGATACTGACGTGTTCATCTCAGTCTGTCTCTGTGTGTTGATAATGAGGCGGGGAGGTATTCTGATGGAGGCACGCGGGCCAGGTGATGGGGGAGAAGCCTGAGGCAGCAGGGGAGAATGAGAGAGGGAGATGAAGAAAGGGAAATTATTGGAGTGGGACCGAGGAGATGGAGAGAGAGGGGATATCATCCCACGCTCCGTCTTCCCGCCATGTTCTGTTCGTCCCTCGATCAGACCCCGCAATATGACTGAGATCCCCTCGAGCGTGTCCCCCCCTTTCCTCTGTCATCCTCTCCCTCTCGCGCTCCCCCTCTCCATTCTATCCTTCCCCATCCGTCCTTTCATCCCTCCCTCCCTCCCTCATTCCCTCCCTCCCTCCCTCATTCCCTCCCTCCCTCCCTCTCCCTCCCTCCTGTTCCTCCCTCCCTCCCTCCGTTCCTCCCTCCATCCCTTCCTCTCTTCCTCCTGTCCTTCGTTTCCCTCCTTTCCGTTCCCCCCTTTCCTTCTCCTTTCCCCCTCTCTTGGATCACAGCGGGCTAATCTCAATCTGTTTTTCTGTGATATCTCAACAGCTTTATTGTAATTGTAATGCCAGCCCATTGGGCCATGCCAGTCCAATCCCTGTCCAGGGCCGGTCTCTGTGCCAGCCCCCAGTCGGACACCGCAAGACTCCAGACTATTAATTGCTTCTTTTTGAAACAACACTTTTTTTCTTGCCCTCCCTCTCCTATTTCCCCTCTCTATTTCTCTCTCTCTGTTCTATTTCGACGTATTGTCGGAGCTTGTTGAAGGCAAAAGAGCCATGCTGTATTTGGGTCATGAATGATCGCAAGCTCGAACTGTGATTTATAGTAATACCCAGATGGGCAAACGTGTACCTTCCCCATGCTGTCAAATAAGGTCATGTGCAGTTGTTGTCGATACTGATGATGATGACCACAGTGACCTTTGACCTAGAAGCCCCGGAGCCCACACTCCTGTGTGTGTTGTGTGTGTACTAATCCGTGTGTGTGTGTGTGTACCCAGCTGTTTGCTCGCACAAACCCTCTCGCTCCCATGTGTTGATAGCATCATCATAATTAGCATCACCTTCTAATCCTTTCCCCCGAAAACCTCTGACTAACATTCCATCAACATAGGCTAATGCCTTTTACATAACGCCAATCAATTATTTTTATTAAAACCAAAGAAATTAAGCGTGTCTCTAAATGCCTCAGACTTAATGACTGGCTGCAGAAGCTTCCGGAGAATGGAAATAACACAAAGCTGTGAGGTGATGGAGAAGGAGAAGATAGAGCGAGAGAGAGAGAGCAGATAGCTTATCGCGAGACAGCACGAGAGAGAGATAGATACGAGAGAGATGAGATCTGTATTTATAGACTGTGGACAAGCTTCCTTTCTAACAGGACACAAACACATATCTCCAAAATCTAAAATAAATCGCCATCAAGTTTGCACTCTGCTTCAACTCTGTCCTTGGCAAGTCTAAAACAAAACAAAACAGCAAGCAAACACAAACTCACAAAGTAGAAGTGTGTATGTGTGTGTGTGTATGTGTGTGCATTGGGTGATTGTGTTTGTAAAGACAATACTGTTTCTCACGCCACTCTGCTAGTTTTCTTTACTTTCTCTCTTTCCTTTCTCCTCTTTTCTTACACGTTTTCTTCTTTCATCTCCTCTCTCTCTCCCTCGGTCTACTCTCGCTTGAGACTCTTTAAGTATTCAGAGTCCTGGGACGTCTCCCCCATGCTCCTCTGCTCTACTCCTTTTACCATTCTCTCGACTGTACTTCTCTCCTCTGCTCGAGTGCGTGGAGCAATGCCACTTCCCTCGTCATGCAGCGCCGTCCTCTCCCTCTCCCTTCCTCCCTCCTCCTCCTCTCCCTCCTCTCCTCTCCTCCCTCTCCTCTCCTACTCTCCTCCTCTTCTCCTCTCCTCCTCTCCTCCTTCCTCCTCCTCTCCCCCCTTTCCATCAGGCTTAATTGAACCCTGTTTAACCCCTACCCCAAAGTCAGAGTGAGTGACTGGCTCCCAGATGGAGGAAGTGGTAATCTCTACACTGAACGCTTAGCAGCTGGAGGGAACAGCGCCTCTCTCTCTCTCTCTCTCGCTCTCTCTCTCTCTCTCTCTCTCTCTCCGCCTCTCTCTCTCTGTCCTCTCTCCTCTCTCTCTCTCTCTCTCTCTCTCTCTCTCTTCTCTCCTCTCCTCTCTCTCTCTCCTGCCATTTCCCTTTCTTTCACTCTCTACCTCTCTCACCTCACTCATCATCCACACACTTTCTGACCCACACACACCACACACACACACACCACCCACACACCAACACACCCACACACACACACCACACCACACACCACTGGGAGAGATTCAGACGAGTGGCACTGCTCTGTGAACCGTGCGTTGTCTCTGTGTATCCAGACAGGCTTCCTCTCTCCTCTCGCTGTGTGGAGAGAGAGAGAGAGAGAGAGAGAGGGAGTAGAGAGAGAAAAAGAGAAAGAGAAAGAGACAGAGACAGAGAAAGAGAGAGAGATAGACGGACACAGAGAGAGGCTGAGTGAAGCTGGAGATCTCGCAGGTCTATATTGTCTAACTGCATCTGTCTGTAAGTGTATCACTGAAGCCTTGTTGCGGGACCACTTCCAGCCCCCTCGGGGACCCACACACCACCACATCATCCGCTGTATGAAGGCTTCGTGTCGTGGCACTTGTCATGTTTTCGGTACACAGCCGAGATGTTGTCGCACAAGCCAGAGAGCCATCGAGGGGCTCCGCTCTCCCCTCATATGCTAACGACAGACATAGCTAGCACCTCTCTACTCATTATGCTAAAGAGAGCCATTCCCCCTCTCTCTCTCTCCATATGCCAGTTTCTGATGGATGTGGTCTGACATGACCTGGCCAGGATAACTGGGCGACCTGGCAGGCTAGCTGACCTAGTTTGTTGACTGATGATAGAGAGGGTTGTCTGTGGAGCCCATTGCCCTCTGGTTCGCGTTCATCTGCATATCACTGTTAGACTGTCCTTACATCACACTAGCCTGCCAGCAGACGACTGCGTATTAGCATAGTGTCAACAGGGCAGTGCGTGAAGCTAGCACCTTCCACCCAGCACAACTGCACTTTTTTAGTGGTTGCACAAACAAATTGACAAATAAAGTCTATTCTATTCTATTCTAGCACTGTGCGTACAGGTATACAGTTTGACTGTTAGCCTGGTTGCTTTGTGTGTATAGCTACATATTGACTGTTAGCATTGGGTCACAAATACAGCAAGCCTACTAGCACTGTGTACAGGTACACAGCTAGCGTGCTAGCATGGTGTGTGCCACTATCTTCCTAGCATCAGCTCTGTGTGTGTGTGTGTGTGTGTGAGCGTGTAGGTGCCTGGGGAGTGTTGGTGTAATACCCTTGCCTGTTAAGGCTGAATTATATGTTTATTAAAGTTCCCCCCCTCGGACACTTCTCAGTATCAATCCTTGTTTGGGAGCCATTTGTCTCCTGCTGTAGCAGGCTAACAAGCGCTGACTGACATTCGGGCTCATGTATTATTGCATTATTTGAGGTAGCAACTGTGTCGCTCTGGGGCATCATTTACCCCCCTAGTCTTATCAGGAGCCGTATCTGTGGATTTATGGCAGGCCCTCGATAACTCTGTGGAGTCAAGTACACACACACGCAAACACACACACACGCACGAATGCATACAAATGCACACACACACACACACATAATCACACACACGGCACCCTCATCTATAGCCACTATCCACACTGCACCATTGGTGTTTTTATGTACGGAGCGTGCGAGTGTGTGTGTGTCTTATCTTTACGACGTGTATTTATCTGCGACTCTGTGTCGCGGTGTGTCGTTGAAATACGAACCCATCGTGTAAAATGTATTCTTGCATTTCTTTTATGGGACTGTAAAGATGTCTATTGTAATTCCGGAAGCTGCGGGTGTGTGTGTGTGTGTGTGGGTGTTTTAGCGTGGAATCACCTCAGAATGTGTTGACACAGACTTTCTCTCGGCTGTGGAAAAACTTTCATCTCTCATTCCTCTCTCTTTCTTCTACATCCCCAGTCACTTCCCCTACACTCTCTTCCTTCCCTTTTCTCTTTCCTCTCCCTCACCATGCATAAATGATGTGGTAGCCCTCAGCCTCTCCCTCCCTCCCCCTCCCTCCCTCCCTCCCTCCCTCCCTCCCTCCCTCCCTCCCTCCCTCCCTCCCTCCCTCCCTCCCTCCCTCCCCTCCCTCCCTCCCTCCCTCCCTCCCTCCCTCCCTCCCTCCTCCTCCCTCCTCTTCCTCTCCCTCCTCGTCTCATGGATGCGTGGGGGGGCAATGCTTTCATTCCCTCAGATCTGTAAAGATTAAGTTCTCTGCTAATCTTTGCTCCTCCTCTCTGCCCACCCTCTTTCTCCTCTCTCAATCCTTCTCTCTCTCCAACCGCATCAAGCAATCAACACTCCGGGACCAGATACGAATCAGGGTGCATGGATGGATGGATGGATGTAGGAATGGATGGATGACGGAAGATGGATGAATGTGAAGGTGGAATGGTTAGGGCTGAAGGAGAGAGATGAATGGAGGAAAGATGGATGAGGAAAGACGATGTGAGGAGTGGTCATTTCAGTAGCATGTGGTTGAATATGGAATGAATATGTTAGCTGATATGACTGATATGGAACCACGACGGAGGGTTTAATCCACTCAATTATAGAGTTCTAATATATGGAGCTGTTTGACCTTGAGAAAGTGACCCTAAGCAGAACACACACACACACACACAAAGTAATCAGATGGTCTGATCTGTTCTGTGAGGGATCATCTCTTCCAGGGTGTGTGTGTGTGTGTGTGTGTGTGTGTGTGTGTGTGTGTGTGTGTGTGTGTATGTGTGTGTGTGTGTGTGTTTGTGTGTGTGTGTGTGTGCAGGCGCTAATGAGGGCATGCCCTCTGTCTTCCCACACACACAGCATGTCTCTGAATGTATGTTTCCATGCGTGTGAGGTGGTCCCAGCAGCACATGATCAACCCCATCCATGTCCACATCCATGTGTTTTTTTGGGTCCCAGACTGTTAATCTCCCACACAGACACTGTCTGAACTACGAGTCCCACAAGCCCTCCTTCGTACAGTCCTCTGCCAATGCTATGATTGGATGAGATGGAAGTTGGACTCCAGTTTGACTGCTTAAGTTCTGGAGTGTATGAGGTCACGGTTTTAGGGGTTTAGTGAAGAGATTCAGAAGGACTTCAGCTTAATGAGGAAGCGAGTTTCGAAAGGGGTGCAGCGTGGTGTTTTAGGAGAGTTTGGAGCTAAAATTAACAAATGACCCAACACAGCTTTATATAATGAGAGGGATTAGAGAAACATGGACGAGTCACCTCTACCGTGTCAGAGAGAGAGGGAGGGAGGAGGGGGAGAGATAGAGAACGGGGTGGGAGGGAGATAGCGGGAGGAGGAGAGGGGGGAGAGAGAGATGGAGACTGAACTGGGGCCAGAGCATGGTTTTTGGGACGGAGCGAGGCGAAGTGAGGGGAGAGAGGGATGAAGGGAGTGGTGGTGATTTTTGAGGGGGGGGTAATCTGTGGTCAGCACGCAGCCTCGTCACGTCACACTCGCAGACACGCTCAAAAACACATGCCGGCATGATCTTCTGACGTGACGCTCTCACGCACGCACACATCTCTCCCCCTCAGCTTGTCTCTCCCATGGCACCCCCATTGTTCTGTCCATCCATCTCTGTCTCTCTCTCTCTCTCTCTCTCTCTCTCTCTGTCCGTCTATATCTCTCTCTCTCTCTCTTTCTTCTGTCGTCTTACTCCCTGGACGCCTCTGTCGGCGTGCTCAGTGGCGTGTCTGAACAGAGGGACGTCTTCATCTCCCTCTCCAGTTTCCAGCCTCTCCCTCCACTCACAGTCAGCCGGCAGGAAACCGAGGTGTCCTCCGAGCCGCCGCTCTCCCCCCCGGAATGGTGGCCAACGCCTCAGTGCAGTGGGCCAGGGGAGTGCTCGTGAGAACGCCGGAGAGAGAAGGAGAGAGATGGGGAGATACCCGTAGAGAGGAGACGAGGAAGGAGACGGGAAGAGAAAGTAGATGTGTGTGGTGCGGGAGGAAAGGATGGCGGTAATTGCCTTGTTTTAACAGCTGAGAACACTGCAATACGTCTTGTGTGTGTGTGTGTGTGTGTGAGTGTGTGTGTGTGTGTGTGTGAGTGTGTGTGTGTGTGAGCTCCCACGGGATGCGAAGGAACCCTGCTGTGTTCTCCTGGAAAGGCTCAGATGGAGGGAGAACACAGCCGGTGTCAATCCCTCATTTCCTAACCCCAGAACCTGGGAAGAGCAAACCCCAATATCTCACCTTCTCACGAGTCTCCCCATCATGTCCACTTTAACAGCACACAACATGACACACGGTAGTGCGAATGATCCACTCACACCTGTGTGCGTGTGTGTGTGTGCACAATATCTACGTGTACGTGCGTGAATGTGCGTATGTCTACATTAATTTATGTGGAGGACATTATGTATGGTGTGTGTGTGTGTGTGCGTGCGTGTGTGCATGCGTGTGCGTGACGCACGTCCCGGTCTGACTCATGGTGGCAGTGGCTGTGCGCCCTTGTCATAGTTGAGCCTTGTGGATCGCCCCCTGACAGCTCTTCGCTGTTTGTCTCTTTCAATCCAACATCAATGGGGAAAGGTGGAGCTAACCCCCACACAGGGAACTCTGGAGAGGGATGGAGGGAGCAGAGATGGGAGAGGAGAGGGGAGAGGAGAGAGGGAGAGGGTAGGAGGGATCAGAGGAGGGGAGGAGGCTATCTCTTCTTTTCTCTTATGTCCTTCCCCGCCGTTCGGTGTTTCTCCTTTTACTCTGTCGTCTTCTTCGTTTTCTCTTCTGTTTTCGTCTCTTCTCTGTTTTCTTTCATGCCCCACTCTCTATTGCTCGTTCTCCCTCGTTCGCTTCTACCTCGTTCTTTCTCTTCCCCAGTCTTCTCTTTCTCTGTTTCTCTTTCCCCTCGGTTTCCGTGTCTCTTTCTCCTTCCCCCCCCCTCTCCTTTCTCTTTTTCCTATCTTCTCTTTTTCTTTTTCTCTTGACTCCCTTTTCGGGCTTGACTTCTCTCTTCTCTTTGTCTTTTCCGCCCACTTCTTCAGCTGTTCTCTTCTATCCTTTCTCTTCTCTTCTTTCGTTCTTCTTTGTCCCCGCCTCTCGATGTTTCGCGTCTCTCCGTCGTCGTCGCGCTTTTCTTGTCTTTGGCCTCTGATGCCGACCTCTTCTTTTGTGCGCTTCTCTCGGTTGCTTTGTGGCGCTAGGGTCCCGAACTGGCCGTCATTTCGCAGCCCCCCGCTCTTCTGTGTCTCTTCGCTCTTTCTCGGCCTGGGTCCCCTGTCCTCGGTGCGTCGATGCCCCTCGGTCGGCTAGCGTGTTGCGCTCGCTGTCGTGTCGTCTTGCCCGCGGCGTCCTGTTTAAATTCATCTGTTTTCTCATGTCATCTCATTATGAACGAAAGAGAGGGTTTCTAACATCTGTGTCCTTGACTTCTCCCGTGGCTGACGGGTCCTATTCGGCTTCTCTCTTTTTTCTGTCTTCTCTTTCTTTGTGTTTCTTCGTCCGGTAGCTGTCGGGGCTCTTCTTCTTTTTCTGTTTGTCTCTTTCCCCGCGCTTGCGCGGTCTTCGGCCCCGCTGCGGGCGCGCGCTCGGGCTCTGCGCGGCGGGCCCCTGGCGCGGGCCGCTGCACCGACGGCTGCGCATCGGGCGGGTGCGTGTCGCGGCGGGGTCTCGACGCTCGCACGGCGGGGCGGCCGGGCGGCCGGGCGCGCGGACCGCCGGCGCGTGCGCGCCCGCGATAGAGAGAGAGAGAGACAGACACAGATCAGAGAGAGAGAGAGATAGAGTATGAGAGAGATAGAGAGGGGGGGGAGACAGTTATAATAAGAGAAGGGGGGTAAAGAGAAAGGAGCAAGATAGTAGGGAAAAAAGAATTAGGAAGAGTGTAGGAAAAGAAGAAAAAAAAAAAAAAAAGGAGGAGTTTGGGGCTGGCGGCGGGGAGGGTTTGATACAGGACGAGAGGGAGGATCAAGTTACAGGGGTCGGGAAGAACAGGGAGGGAGGAGAGATCAAGGTGAGGGGCTTAGAAATAGAATCACGTTGACAGAGAGAGTCGAGGGAGTGAGAAAGACAAGGGAGGGGGAGAGAGAGAGAGCAAGGGAGAGAGTGAGAGAGAGAGAGAGAGAGAGAGAGAGAGAGAGAGAGAGAGAGAGTAGCAAGCATGCTGCCAGTGCCGCCTTGTGCACAGTGAACGGGGACATTCTCTCCCTCTCTCAAACGCACACACACACTTGTGCTCCACATGCGCACACTGAAACGGAGAGGTGCCTCGCTCCGGAGATTGAGACGCACACACACACACACACAGAGACGCACACTGTCTCTCTCTCTCTCTCTCTCTCTCACACACACACAGGCACGCACACCCACACGCACAGGCAGACAGTCACCGGTGTGTGTGGTGATTAGCAGCGGGGGGAGTGAGTGCTTTCGGAGCCTGTGTTTCGGAGGACGTGAGGCAAGAGACCGGACCACTGTCACTGTCGGACCCCCCCTCCCCTCCGGTGCGACCCACCCCACCCCACCCCACCCCCAGATGATCCGGGGAGCCAGTCAGTCTCAGGCACACTGGGGTAAGACGTGCACATACCTGCTGTGAGTCTCTCTCTCTCTGCTTCCCTTCATTCATACCCCTCTCTCTCTCTCTCTCTCTCTCTCTGTCTCTCTCTCTCTCTCCATCTGTGAGCATGTGTGTGTGTGTGTGTGTGTGTGTGTGTATGAGGACTGAAGGACACGCGACTGTGCTGCGCTGTAGTTAGTGCGTAGAGCTGAGAGTTGGAGCTTCTGATCCGACAGAGGGATAGACCCGCCGCTCTCTCTCTCTCTTTCTTCTCTCTCTTTCTCTCTCTCTCCTTCTCTCTCTCTCTCGTCTGCTCTTCGTCTCCACGCTCTCTCGTTCATGAATGTCACCTCTATCTGTGGGAACCGCCGGATTTCTCAACCCTCCCTCTCTCTCTCCCTCCCTCCCTCCCTCCCTCTCTCTCTCTCTCTCTCTCTCTCTCCCTCTCTCTCTCTCTGGGGGTGTAGGTAAAAAACAAGACAGGAAGGAACACGCTCTCCGTTTACTCGTCCGCCCTCCTCCCTCCGTCCTCGCGCCTCTCTCCTGGAGCGGACACCACAGGTCGGACCGTCCCGGTTTCCAAGACCCTTTTTCGTCTCCTCTCTTTTTTATCTTTCCTTTTGTCTTTTGTCTTCTGGAGGGATTGTTGAGGATCCACTCGGAGATATCAGGAGCTGCATAGTGGCTGACTGCCCAGTCCGGTCATCATCGTTCTTGACGTTTTCTTGTTCCCTGTTGTTGATCATTTAACCTTCCGTCGTTTTCCGTAAACCGGACAGAGAGCTTTTGGACTTGTAAGGGACTTTTAAGGGATTTCGTTGTCCTGCTAAATATCTGACTGACGTGTCTGGGGTAAAGTTAGCTGGAGTTCCAGAGAGGAGGGGCTGAGTAGCCGGCTGGTGGCCCGGAGAGGAGCGTTCACTCGGGGGCATCGACGAAGGGAGAGGCTGCCTCTCTGGTTCTGGCTGCCACTGCTGTTTCCTGCACAAACAACGCCATGACTACCCCACTGCCCTGCGGCCACGGCGACGGAGGAAGAGCGACGTACCAGGGCGACAGATAAACAACAACAGCAACAACCCAACCAAACAATTACCAGATAACTCCGTCCCACGGTCCGACCGAACGCCAGCGAGACCGGACAGACGACACCCCCCGGTGGGCGAACAAACAGGGGGTACCCGCCCCTCTCTCTCTCTCTCCCCACTTCTCCTACCCCCCTTCTCTCTGTCGCCTCTTCCTCCCTCCGCCACTCGCCGCCCTCGCCCCGCCCCCCCCCACTCTGAGCCCCCTTCTCGGCCGCTGCTCCGTCGCCCTGGGCGAGCGGGCAGGGGGGGCTGCCCTTGGTACCCCCCGACACCTGGGGACCCGCAGCGGGCGTCGGCGTCGCCGCCAAGATGGCCCGCCTCGCCAGCTCCCTGATTCGCCAGAGGCGCGAGGTGAAGGACCCTCAGGCCAATCGGCAGATCACAAACAGCGCAAGCCCTGCCCCAAGAGCAACAAGTCCCTCTGCCAGAAGCAGATCCTCATCCTCATCTCCAAAGTCCGGTTATGTGGCAGTCGAGGGCGAAAACTCGAAAAAAGACCGTGTGAGTTTCCTCTCCCTCATCATCCATCTCACTTTTTTCCCGGTTTCCCGTAACGTGACATGGCGTCCTCGGTCGCCTGTAAGTACACGACACGAATTTCCACATGGTTTTGAAAAAGGGAAACGTCCATTGGCTCTTTTCCACCGCCAGGTCCTGATCCAGACAGGACAGGGAACCATAGCAACCTTCATGTTACCCACAATGCAGTTTTAAACTGACCGACACACCTGCAGATACAAAGCTATCTTGGAATGGGGAGGGCCTATGCCAGAGACGTGTGATAGGCTGCAGTGGTTCTCAAACCGGTCCTCAGGGACCACCTGTCCTGCATGTTTTAGATGTTTCCCTGCTCCAACACACCTGATTCAAATGAATGGGTCGTTATCTAGGTCTGTAGAACCTGTTAGCGACCATTCATTTGAATCAGGTGTGTTGGTGCAGGGAAACATGCAGGACAGGTGGTCCCTGAGGACTGGTTTGAGAACCACTATGATAGGGTGATTTACTGGGGGGTGACAGAGTGACCAGCTCCTCTTCAAATCCTGGCTTCACTCATCCTACCAGACAACAGGAAGAAGATGTGTCCTATGGGTGTTTGAGTGATTAACTCAATGACATAGTCTGTGTGCACCTTGTAAATCTAACATCATATATTACTGGTTAAAGTGAATGTGAACAGGCAGTATGTGTGTGTGTGGTGTATGTGTGTGTGTGTAAAAGCTTGTGTCAGGTAGGTTTGAATGTCTGTGTCAGATACATTTTTAGATGAAAGAATAATTTTTGTTCTTGGTAATATGAGGAAAAAAGATTGTGGTGTGTGTGTGTGTATGGGTGGTGTGTGTGATTGTGTGCATGTTTGATTGTGTGCGTGTGTTTATGCATGTGTGTGTGTTCATGAGTGTGTGCGGCGAGTGGGGTTATTTGGCTGGAGCAGTTGTTCAGCCTGTTCAGTGTTGAGGTAAATCACAATAGAGATATTGATTTGTTTTGACACACGGAATCCTCCCCGTTATTCCTGTGTCATTCTCAGGTGTTTTATTGGAGCAGTAAAGGTGCAGTTTAACTGGGACTCTGGAGTCTTCAGGAACTCTCAAGCCCGATGTTTCACTCCGGATCGTTCCATTCTTCTTGTTATGGACAACTGCATTCATGTCAAAACCTATAAACATATCCTGTGTGTGTGTGTGTGTGTGTGTGTGTGTGTGCGCGTGAGTGTGTGTGTGTGGGTGTGTGTGCGTCGTGTATGTCTCATGTCACATGTACAGTGACAGCCAGAGATATTTATTACCTTGGCGTGCCAAGTTCATCCCGTAATTACCACGGAAACTGTTTCCCCGGAACACAGCATCTGGTGTGGCGGGCAGCGTGAGACGCACAGTAATTACCCGGTAACGGGACGGGTGTGCCCGGTAGAGCAGCCGTGGTAACACCGGTAAGACACCGAACTGTAACGGGCTAACACTTAACGTGTTTCTCGCTCTCTCTTTCTCTCTCTCTTCTGTCTCTCGCTCTCTCTGTCTCTCGCTCTCTCTTTCTCTCTCTCTCTGTCTCTCGCTCTCTTTCTCTCTTATTGTTTTATTATGGTAATGCTTTCTGCTAGGTACAGGAGGTGTTTCTCAGTCCTATTTCTCTTTCTTTCTCTCTCCCCCTCTTTCCCTCTACCTCTCTCCCTTCTCTCTCCCTCTCTTTCCCTCTCCTCTCTCTCTCTCCCCCTTCTCTTTCCCTCTCCCTCTCTCCCCTTCTCTCTCCTCATTTCTTTTTTAATGCCGGTGGCATCACGGGCATGCCTGCCTGTCACTGTGGAATATTAGATGTGTGTGCTGAGAGAGAGAGGAGAAAACGTAGGGATGGAGAGAAGGAAGGAGCAGGAGAAAGAAAGAGAAAGGGAAAGAGACAAAGACAAATAGAAAGTAGAGAGAGAGAGAGAACGACACAGAGAGAGAGAGAGAGAGAGAGAGGGGGAGAGAGGGGAGAGAGGGACAGAAGGAGAAAGCTATTGAGAGAGCGAGCATGGCCATAGGGTGGGTGATTTAGGGAGGTCTGAGTTAAGTACCTTACGTGGCGCTGTGTGTCTTAATCATTCCGTGTGTGGCAGGTGTGTGTACATGTGCGTGAAGGCCATTACCGCCGATCGACAATGTGTGTGCCGTGTGTGTGTACATGTGTGTAAAGAGCAGCCGCATACAGTGCGCCTCATTTGTGTGTCTGTGCCTGAAGTCACGGGTTTTCTACCCCCTGGTTGTGAGTGACCGTGTGTGTGTGTTTGTTAGTGTGTGTGACCTTGTCAACAGAGAAGGGCAGTGTGGGTGTTTCCCAGTAACCCCTCCAGGAAAGCGCCCCAGTTCTACCTAAGTGGGAGGGATGGAGGGATGGAGGGATGGAGGAGATGGAGAGATGGAGGGATGGAGGATGATGGAGAGATGGAGGGATGGAGGGATGGAGGGATGGAGGGATGGAGAGATGGAGGGATGAAGAGAGAGATGTAGGGATGGGTGATGGATGGAGGGTAGGGATGGATGGAGAGGATGGGCAAGAGGAAAGGATGAGTGATGAAAAGATGGAAAAAAAGGCCGGAAGGGGCTTTGACTCTTCAAATGTCATTACGTGTACTGCGTGCGGTGTGAGTGTCTATCCCACTTGGCCCGGGTATTGTGCGTTACTGTTACCTAAGCAGGCAGGTTCAGGTTCCACGTGTGTGTGTGCCCGCGCGTGTGTGGTGTGTGTCTTCTCTAATTGGTTCCTACCTGCCTTAGAGGAAAGATGAGTACCTGACGTGTGTCCCTGGATAAACCCTCTCCTCCTCTCCTCCTCCTCTCCTCCCCCTCTCTGTCAACCTCCATCTCTCCTCACTCCGTTGCATCACCCCCTCACCCCCTCACACCCCCTCACCCCCTCACCCCTCACCTTCCCCCTCACCCCGGCCTAACCCACTAATGACGTCCCAACACTACTGTCCACTCAGCTACTAACAAGGTCAACTTGTCCCCTGCGCACACACGCACACACACACACCACACAAATACACGCATACACACACACACACACACATACAAGCACACTTGGATACAGACACACACAGAAAACCCACATCACAAAACACACACAGAGGTGTAACTAGATGATTTAGAGGCAGTGTGTGTGTGTGTAAGAGGCTGATAGTGTATTAGGGAAATTATGAGTGTTGGGGAGCTCGCTGATACTCTTGAGTACTGATTATATCATGGCCACAGCTATAATAAAACTGTGTACGTGTGTGTGTGTCTCGTCTTAGCGATTGTGTGTGTGTGTGGTTGTGTAAGAGACAAATGCTTGGAGTGACAGCCTGAGCCCAGGTACTGATCTGAGGCTGTGGTGTGTGTGTGTGAGGGGTGTGTGTGTGTGAGGGTATGTCTTTCAGTGATTCATCAGTTCCCATCAGTGCTGGTCATCAACACTGTGATTGTGCATGTCAACAATAACCACGGCCATATTTGGAGAGAGAGGGAGAGAGAGATGGAGAGACAGGCAGAGAGAGAGAGAGAGAGAGAGGAGAGAGGACAGAGTGAGAAACTAGAGAAAGTGGTGCCAGTTGGAAAGCAGCAATTGAATAAATCCCAAATGTACTTATTTATGCTCCTTAAACTTGTCCTTTTCTATCCTCTTGTCATACACCCCAAAACACAAACCAACCACAAAAAAAACACAAAACCCAACACACACACCCCACACCCCCAAAAACACACACAACACACCCAACCAACCAAAAAAACAAAAAAAACACAAAACAAAACACAAAAAAAAAAAAAAAAACAACAAAAAACAAAAAAAACAAAAAAAACCAACAAAAAAAAAACAACAAAAAAAAAAAAAAAAACAAACAACCAACAAAAACAAAACACAAAAAAAAAAAAAACACCCACAAAACCCACACAAAAAAAAAACAAAAAAAAAAAACAAAAAAAAAAAACAAAAAAAAAAAAAAAACAAAAAAAAAAAAACAAAAAAAAAAAAAAAAAAAAAAACAAAGAAGACGAGAAGAGAGAGAAGGAAGCGTAGAGAAGAGAGAGAAGGAAGAGAAGAGAGAGAAGAAGCTGCGTCGTGTGTGAAGCAGAGAAGAGAGCAGACCGCAGAGTAGAGTGAAGACGCGTAGAGAGAGAGGAAGACGCGCTGCGTGAGAAGAGAAGAAGAGAGGAGAAGCCGAGAGTGACGAAGGCTCTCTATCCTCCTCTCCTCTCTATCCTCCCCTCTCGCTCTATCCTCCTCTCCTCTCTATCCTCTCTCTCCTCTCATCAGTAACTCATCCTCTCTCTCATCTCTCTCTATTGTCCTCCTCTCCTCTCTATCCTCCTCTCCTCTCACTATCCTCCTCTCCTCTCTATCCTCCTCCTCTCCTCTCTATCATCCTCCTCTTCTCATTCTTCCCTAGTCTTACAGTGTCCGGCCCCGTCCTCTTCTCAAGGGCATCTGCTTACCACTGCTCTCCCTCTCTCTTTGTTTCTCTTACCCTGCCTTCCTCTCCTCCCTCTATCTTTCTTCATCTCAGTCTCTCTCTCTCCTCTCTCACTTTCGTTCTCCCTCTTTCTCTCTCTCTCTTTTACCCTCCTTCGTCCCTGCCTTCTACCCTCCCTTCTCCCCTCCTCTCTCTCATTCTTAATCTCTGTTTGTCTCTCTTTCTCTCTCACTCCCTCTTTCCCTTTCCCCCCTTGCTTCCCCGGCTCCAGTTCTCAGTGTGGTGGTCTTGTCCCGGGTCCAGGTGGTCTGCTCAGGGCAGGAGAGTGCTGTGAACGTGGTTCTTATGCTAACGTGGTTCTGATGCTAACGTGGCTCTGATGCTAACGTGGTTCTGATGCTAACGTGGTTCTGATGCTAACGTGGTTTTGATGCTAACGTGGTTCTGATGCTAACGTGGTTCTGATGCTAACGTGGTTCTGATGCTAACGTGGTCGTGATGTGAGCGGATCACTGTGAGAAACAGGCTGGGGTCTGATTGTGCATCTGTTCATGTGTGCGGCTGTTTAATGTGATGTGATGAGTGGGAGAATAAGGAGGTGTGTAAACACACACACACACACACATACACACAATACACACTTACAGCATATATGTAGACGGGTAGGCAAACACAAGGACATACGGAGTGGCACACGCACTACTGTACAAACACACACACACACACCCACACACACACACACACCACACACACACACACACACACACACACACACACACACACCACACACACACACACACACATAGGACTGCATTGATTACTGTAACACAAGTGTACAGATCAATCTTATTAACTAGAGGAACACTTTCTTTTTGTCCGTTTAAACGGAAACTAACAGCCAACCAATAGGACACCATGAGCACCACAAACCACCACACTCAATTAAAACGGTTGCATCCCACTGAGCATTTCCAATTATTTCATTACATTATTGTTTCCAAATGAATGCGGAGCAATAAAGAGATACGACCTGTGAGCTTATGACAGCAATTTGTATTCCTCCATCGCAACGCTGGTCATATCCATGACAAATTATAACGCACACTCAAATCACTCTAACACCTCCAGTTAGCCTCCAACGGTTTTGTGTTTTATGTATTATATATATATAATTATTATTTTTGCACCCAAATGCTAACCTTCTCTCACTGCACGACAGGTGTTGTGTATGAATTGATTGCTGGAATAAATGGGTTTTGGAGTGGAACATCGGGGCCCCCCTAATGATCAATGGGGGAGAGGGTAGGGGGATGGGAGGGGGGTGCTGAACGCTCCACCTCCCTCTCTACTACCTGGCTGATGGATGGCTGCTACCTCTGTCTGTATTCTGAGGGGAGTCGGACTGGACATTAATCAGCTGCTGACCGCCTGTCTCCTGGATACACACACACACACACACACACACGCACACACACACACACACCACACACACACACACATATATATTGGGAGGGCACGCGCATTGTACAAACCGGGAGAGAGCGCACACAACACACACAGTTTGGAAACGCTCACACGCACATGTGCACGCCACGTACTATTGGACAAACACACACACACACGTGGGTGGCGGGGACCGTCCAGGGATGGGACGGTTGGCATGGCTTCACGTGTGGTGAGAGTACCTGGGGACCTGCGGGGGACAGGAGGAGAGAGAGAGATGGATGGACTGAGAGACGGATGGAGAGATGTGGAGAGAGGAAGAAAGAGAGCAGGTGGACTTTAGATCACAAATGTCTCGGTTCTCCATGACCTGCAATAAAGGAATCCGAGTGTGAAAACACACCCACACACACACACCCACACACATATATACGATAGTGAAGCACTAGTATGGAGGAAGGTTCTGGCTGTGTACAGGACTGTGTGTCACATGTTGTTGGGACCCTGTCATCCTCTCAGCATGAAGCCACTGTACCAGCCCAGCATCCTACCAAGACACTGCATGTTACAGACCATCACTTAGTGTAAAGTCAGCATCTTACACAACAGCCCCCGCCCCCCTTCCACCTCCCTCAATGTCATGCTGAGGAAGTGAATGCCAGCATCCTCTCCTTAATCAATGCCTGTCCACCTCACGATTACATTATTAACATGCCGAGGACAGTAAAGTCTGAATTAACATTTTATATGCAATCAATGGCGTGTGCTGGCTTGCATACTGAGCACTGTATGAGTGACATGAAGATGGCAGTTGGGGACAGGGGGGTACGCCTAAGGGGCTCCGAGGGACTGGCACATTAGCACATTCACACACAAGCACACACACACACTTTCGGATTTACTCACCTCGCACATTGTAGACACACATGGCCACTCACAGACCTTCAGACCTCCTGGCTTGTTTCACTGCACAAGCACGCTCTCACCCTCTCTCTCTCTCTCTCTCTCTCTCCTCTCTCTCTCTCTCTCTCTCTCTCTCTCTCATCGCTCTCTCGCTCTCTCTCTCTCTCTCTCTCGCTCTCTCTCTCTCTTGCTTTCTCTCTCTTCCTTTCTCCCTCTCCCTTTTTCCACTCCCCCCTCTTTGTCTCACTCACTCTTTCACCAAGCTTCACCAAGCTTACCAAACACACGCACACACACACACACACACACACACGCACGCACACACACACACACACACAGACACACACACCTGCTGGCCATGCGTGCAGGGTGTGATCTCTCTCTCGGCCCTGTCACAATGTCCCTGACCGGCCAAACCCCCCTCTCATTATATCAACCACTCTCCACCTCTTTCTCTCCCTCCATCCCTCCATCCCTCCCTCCTTCTTTTGCTCTCCCAGAGAATGCACGAACCACGAGCCAGGGACATCCACATGCACAATGTCCCCACACCTGCTGCAAGGAGAGTGTGTGTGTGTGTGTGTGTGTGTGATGACTGAAAGAGAGAGACAGAGACAGAGAAGGAATGGGAGATTAGAGATATTAAGAGAGAGAGAATGCTGGTGTGCGTCTGAGATCATCTCATGAAAATAAGCGTGAGGTTAAATGGACGACTACGTTTTTTAGGGTGACGAACGCGTGAGCGTGTGTGCGTGTAGGAGCGTGAGTGTGTTTGTGGTATGTGTGTGTATGTGTGTGTGTGTGTGTTGTAGGAGTTTGGGTCTGGCAGTGTTTTACAGTCTTTTGCTTTGATCATGTGGTAGAGAGAGCCAGCGATTTGTGTGTGTGTGTGTATGTGTGAGAGAGAGTGACAACAGGTGTGAGGACTCAGACCAATAATACCCCCCCCACACATATCTCCCATTGTCTTTCCTTTTCCATTTTTGTATTTCTTCTTCTCTCTCTCCTCTCTTTTCCCCACCCAAACTACCCCTCTCTCGTCCACAGAGACACCGATGCACGCCACGCTTACTCTGCCTCCTACACCATCTGAGCGCATGAACAGCTGTGTAGAATACAAAATACACACACACACACACAATCACACACAATCACACACACACACACACACATGAATAGGCCAAGACACTCGTGATGTCATCAGGAGGTGAACAGCTGTCCCTGCAGTCGTCATGGACACTAGGGTGTGAGTGTTTAGGATCCACAGAGTAAACGAGTGCACTTAGACTGAGGCCCTGTGCTGAGGCAGCTCGGTGATGATGTAAGAGAGGAACATGCAAGGCCTGTGGCGCGCACACGCACAGCGGGGGAACAATCCCATCCCACGCACACGTCCCCGCACGTGTCTGTGCATTCCTATGTGTTTCAGTAGGAACGTGTAGGACTGTTTGAGCGAAAATGTGCATTGTGTTTGGAGTGCGTCTTTCCCACTGTGACTTCAGGGAATGTATAGAGTAGAGAGTTTTGTGCGTGATATGAATATGTAAACCCAGTGTTTACGTGTGTGTGTGTGAGCGTGTGTGTGTGTGGTGTGTGTGTGTGTGTTTGAATGTGTGAGTGTGTGTGTGTGTGTTTGAATGTGTGTGTGAGTGTGTGTGTGAGTGTGAGTGTGAGTGTGTGTGTGTGTGTGTGAGTGTGTGTGTGTGTGTGTGTGTGTGTGTGAGTGTGTGTGGTCGGGGCACCTTGCTGAGTGCAGCACCCTGTCTACCTGTGTGTTGGTGCCGGGCGTAGCTGAGCACAGGTGCGTGACTCGCCCTTCACTTTAATGTGCCATCAATCTCTAACATGGCGACACGCCAACGTGACCCCCACACACACACACACACACACACACACACACACACACACACTCTCTTGGGACAGACACAGAGGGCGTACCTTCCCTATACACACACACACACACACACACACACACACAGACAATGTACATTCGCACACGCACCCTTGCCACCCTCGTTCATCATGCAGAAGGAAGCTCCACTTGGGTAGATCTGGGGGTTTTCCTCGGGTTGCTGTGAAATATCATCCTCACCCGAGCTTTACCTCTGCAGAGACACTGTCGGAGGAGGAGGAGAGAGACGATCAAACACTACACACTGTCGTCCAAAGGAGCTGCGTATTGATTCAGAGATTGATGTATGCGCCGTGGTCTTCGAACAAATCTTTACATCGAGAGCTGCTTTGCATATCTCTCTGTGCTTTTCCATTTGGCCGACCTCATCTGCATCTCACACACACACACACACACTCCTGGGTGGGATCTCTTAAAAGACAATGGGATGAATAATGGAAGTTCCATAAAAATACAAAAAATCTTTCTATCTCGCCTCTGGCGATCTAGCGACAGCCCCTTGATTTGATGGATTTTCACTTTATGAGTGTTAAAGACAAGAAGAGCTGAAGAATCTGACTCACAGCAACACCCCCACGCTCCCTGATCCAATAGAAAAGCAGACGTGCTTCGACTAAGTGCTAATTCACTCACTTTCAAATCGAATCAGCCAATCAGATGAGTGGGCCAAGTGCGGTTCACGAGTGCCTGGAAGACAGAAGAACAGCACGGCCCTGGAGAGAGGCCTGGACTGGACCAGTCTGTATCCCAATGGAACAGAGATCTGGTCTGAACTGGGCCAGGCCAGGGTTCTATCCAGGCCAAACCGAGCGTGTTCGAGTTCTGGACTAGCCAAGCCTGGCCAGGAACGGACCGGTTTGAGCCAAAACCAAGACACAGCCAGGGACAGGAACGAGCAGATTCAAGGAGAGGAAAGAAGAGGGGAGGGGAGGAGGGGAGGAGGGGGAGGAAGGAGAGGAAGGAGGGGAGGAGAGGATGGGGAGGGGAGGGGGAAAGACAAGAGGAGTTTCAAGGGATCTTATTTAAGTGTCGTTGAATATGTGAGTAATGAACCCACCAGTCTCTGCCTCTCTCCGTCTCTCTCCATCTCTCTCTCTCTCCGTCTCTCTCCGTCTCTCTCTCTCTCTCCGTCTCTCTCCGTCTCTCTCCATCTCTCTCTCCTTATTCCTCCCTCTTTCTTTCTAGATGGAATGGGATTGGTAGTTGCTGTGATTAAAGCAGACAGAGAGAGGCTGAGTTTGACCTCTGCAGACTGACACCCTGGGAGGTATGGAGAGATGGGGGGAGAGATTACAAGGCAGATGGGTGCGGGGCTCAACATATAGAGAGAAAGAGAGAGAGAGACATAGAGGAAGAGAGAGAAAGAGAGACAGAGAGAGAGACAGAGAGAGAGACAGAGAGAGAGACAGAGAGAGAAAGACAGAGAGAGAGAGAGACATAGAGAGACAGAGAGAGAGAGAGAGAGATAGATAAAATGTAACTGTCTGTCCATCAGCTTGAGAGCACACATTTGTCTTTGCTTCAGTATCGAATTATTTGAGATCGAGGGTTTATCGTCTGACTCTATTCTGGTTTGAGAGTGAGCTGAAAGCACATGTGAGTGTGCTGATGCGTTTGAATGTGTCGAGAGTTCGAGGGTGATATCGACTCCTTGTCAGTGTTTGTTGAGTGTGTCGTGAGTGTAGAAAGCCCGTCGGCCTGAGCTGCCGTCGGGTCAACGTACCTGTCAGGAGAAGAGAGATGTCATCTATGCAGGATCTATCTCAACACGCATAGAGCACACACTTCCTACTGTTCGCAAACACACGCGCAACATGTGACAAAAACATGCGCACAGTCACGTACACGCACACAAATGGGGGCATGTGCACACACCACACACACACACATATTATCCACACACACACACCACACATATTATCCACACACACACACACACACAATCACACACATATCAATAGTAAACGAAGACACCGGACATTAGTATCTTCTCTCCCACCACAGCAAAACAAAGGATCATGGGAGCTCAGCCCAAACTTGGGAGGTTTTGTGGCGCTCCGGGAGGTGCGTGTGCTGGCGTCCGCGTGAGCCCCGCCGTCTGTGCTCACGCCCGAGAGAGCGCGGCGCCTTGGGTTAGCTCCGTGTTCATTCCAACAGGAAGCGGCCTCCCGCGCGCCTGCTAATTTGTTCCCCCTCGTCACGTCCGACTGTTTCATATGAGCCGCGTGTGTGACGAGGGTCTGGGAGCGAGAGAGGGATACGAGGCAGCAGATGCAGTGGAGGGGGGGGGATTCTGTCTCTGGTGGGCTGGAACTGCTGACAGAGAGAGAGAGGAGGGGAAGATGGAGGGAGGGAGAGGGAGGGAGGGAGGGAGGAAGAGAGGAAGAGAGGAAGGAAAGTTTTTGATCACAGGCCTCTTTTATTTGGTCCTCTTGGTGTGCACGTGTGTTTGTAAGTGTGTGTGTGTGTGAGATAGTCTTTGTTACTGTGTGGGCGAGAGAGAAAGACAGGTTGTTTTTGTGACTGTGTGTGTGTGTGTGTGTGTGTGTGTGTGTGTGTGTGTGTGTGTGTGTGTGTGTGTGTGTGTGTGTGTGGTGTGTGTGTGTGTTTGGCTGAGGTAGCAGAGCAGAGGTCTGGAGTCTCCGGGTAGTTCCGGGGTCTCAGTGGAAGATAAGCAGCATAATTAAGGATCCTTTAATAAGTCTGTTAATGAGACAGGATAGGACAGAACCACACGTCGGCCTGTATGGAAATGTATGTAATTTATGATAACAGAAGCATATAAAATCAAGTGGATTAGCTTTGCGCACGCACACACACCACACACACACACACACACACACACACACACACACACACACACACACACACACACACACACACACACACACACACACACACACACACACATACACATACACATACACATACACATACACATACACATACACATACACATACACATACACATACACATACACATACACTACACATACACATACACATACCATACACACACACACACACACACACATCACATACACACACACTTAAACACAAACACACAGCTCTTGGCTTGTATTTCCACAACCCTAAGTGAGCCCCTTACAGTAATAGAAACAGACACACACACAGTACGTGTGCAGTCCTGGTGTGAAACTGCCTGGTGTACCAGTGTAATTAGATGTTGACAAAACACCAGTAACAACTGAGTGTGTTTTATCCCCAGCGTGTTAGTTCTCAACACAGTGAGGAGTGTTTCTCTAACTCAATGTGAGCTTAGTGTCAAAACACACACACACACACACACACAGCATTCTCACTGTCTCTCTTCCTCTCTCACACATACAGTACACACACACACACACACACATAAACGTACGCACAGAAGATCCAGAAATGCCTTGGACGTAGCAGTGTGAAATATTAACGCTCTCTTTACTCCAGTACTCTGGGGTCATGTTGTGTTACAGCAGGCTCTCAACCCTTCCGCCACCCAGGACACACACATTAATATTACATGGTAACCAGAGGGAGGAGTGTGTGTGTGTGTGTGTGTCTGTGAGAATGCAGAAGTGTGGGTCACCCTGCGTGGGTAGGAGGGCTTGTGTTTCAAATTATTTATGACTGTATGCGCGCGTGTGTCTGTGTGTGTTTGTGTCTGTGTGTGTGTATCCATGTGTCTGTATGTGTGTGCTTCTGTGTGTGTGTGTGTGTGTGTGTGCGTCTGAAGTGTGTGCTGGAGTCCCTCTGGGATCAGACCAGCATCTGGGTGGAGAGGACCACTGAGTCTGACTAGAAGGCCCTCCAACACACACACACTCTCTCACACACACACACACACACTCCTGCTAAACTAGTAACACAAATACACACTACTGTGTTTGGGGTATTAAGTGACTTTTACTGTTTTGAAAAGTTCTTCCAGATCTACATCCGTGTTGTCGTCATGACAACTTTGACCTCCGATGGAGATGTTGTTGTTCTTGTTGTTGTTGTTTTGATAATGGAGGTCTTGCGTTGCCATGCATACCTCTGAAAGGTCGGTAAAGCGGCTGCCACCCCTTGTTTCTGCTCTCTCCTCTCCCGCTCTTATCTGACTCCCTCGTTCTCCCCACACAGGGCCTTGACTCTGCTATAATTACCGTAACACAGCCTCCAAAACTGCTCCCAATTAAACACAATAAATGGGGAAAGAACTCCCCCCCCCTCCCCCACCCCCTGACTCTAACCGTTAAATTGGGAGAAGTTGATCACCTTAGTGAAAATACGCTTTTCTTTCCTTCTCTTCTCCTCCCCACCACCCACACACACACACCCACACCCACACACACCTTCTTTAAAAGTCTGTTTTATTTACAGGGCCCTGGGGACTTGAGGGGGAGGCAATTAGTGGTGTTTTCCCGCAGTATCACATGATTGTAATGATTCATCTGATAATGCTCATTATGGTTGTCCATGCTGGGGAGAGTTCCCAACGAGGGAGCAACAGCCAGATCCTTTTCATTCTTGAAGAAAGAAAAACAATCATAATCTTGACTTTCTGGCACCCCTGCCAAACAGAGACCACCCAAGCCAGCATTGTCCTGTCTCCTATACCACAGCAGCTCAGTCGGGGGTTGTGTAACACGCACCCTCCAACCTGGCAACCGGGAAACCTCTTCACCGCAGTGGGACTAAAGACAGCAGACAGTAATGAATGAGTCACTGCCAGAGAGAGAGGGGAAGGGAGATGAAAGGGAAGAGGGGGGCAGGAAAAGAGGGATGAACAGATGGATGGGAGAGTCTCTCTACAGCTGGAAAACGAGTGGATGGGGTATCCTGGCTGGAGCTCCGGTATGGGGTAGCCCGTGTGTGTGTGTGTCTCTGTGTGTGTGTGTGTGTGTGTCTGCGTGTGTGTTTGAGCAGAGACAAGGAGCTCCACTATCTGGTTCAATAAAGCAGCTATTGTAATTACAGGTCAGGTTCTTATCTAGCCTGCAAGAGAGCGGAGAGGGAAGAAGCCAGAAGGAAGGAGGGAGGACTGATATAGCCAGGAGAAAAGAAAGGTAAAGATAGAGGGAAAGGGAGAGAGACAGAGAGACAGAGAGGGAGAGATACAGAGAGGGAGATAGGGAGAGAGGGAGAGAGGGAGAAAGGTGTAGAGAGACTTTTCTGGTATCTCTGCATGTTTCCTGCTCCATAGTATACCCAGTGGTGTGGAACCACACCCGCAGACCACTGCAGATCTTTAACTGTTCACGGTCCGGACCCTGCGATGCCTCTAGCTCTGTGGCAGGAGGACCAGGGTGGGTCCATGTCTGCGTGTGAAAGAGCCTGCAGGACAGAGGACGTCACTGGCTGCTGGGCTTCAACCTGGCCCTCTCTGCCTCCGGCCACACACACCACAAACTGCCTCTCGTTGTAGTAGTAGTTGTATAATGTTGACGTTGTCGTGGTTGTTGTGGGTAGTTTGTTGTTGGTTGTCATGGTGCCACGGCTAGACTCCAGCAGATTGAGAGGTTAATGCTGGACGGTGTAGAAGCTGTGTGCCACCAGGAAGAAGCTGATAGGAGGAAGGTTCTGGGTACTGCGTGACATTTGAGATGATGGCTGGGCTGTCCGCACGATGAGGGAATGATTAGTCTGGGTGTGTGGTGTACAGTGTGTGTGTGTGTGTGTGTGTACAGTGTGTGTGTGTGTGTGTGTGCAGCATTGGGAGGCGTGAGTGAATTGAGGACAGAAACAGACAGTCTCGTCAAATCAGATTAATTAAAGAGTATCGATGCATGAGATTAGATTGGTAGCCTATGGTGTAAAGGACACGACTATACGGAGAACGAGATCAAGGAGTGAGGAGGGGAGGGTAGAGGAGGGAGGAGGGGAGAGAGAGAGAGGGAGAGTGAGGGAGGAGGCGAAGGAGAGGGAAGAGTATGAGCGAGCGCAAGAACAGAGATCGTAAGAACTTTAAGGGAGAAGTGAGGGACATCGTGAGGGGAGGACAGAAAGAGGAAAGATGAGAGAGTGGGAATCATCATTGTGAGAGAGAAAGATACGCGAGATCGACGTATGAGAGAGACGAGAAGAACGAGAGATGACGAGAGAGACGATAGAGAACGAGAGAGAACGAGAGAGAACGAGAGCGAGCGAGAGAGAGCGTTCCCTCTTGCTCCTCGGACGTCCGTCGCCCACGGAGACATAACGGCATGCGGTCCTCCGCCTGTCGCTAGTCTGCCGTGGAACCCAAGGTGTTTTCCCTGCTTTGTGGTGGTGTGTGTGGTGTGCATGTGTGTGTGTGTTGTGGTGTGTGTGGTGTGTGTGTGTGTGTGCGTGCGTGTACGTGTGTGTGTGAGGGGATGCTGACATTTACGGCAGCGTCGCCCGTCTCTCCTCTTGTCGCTAATTAGAAGTGTCACACAGGATCTGCAGACGGGACGACGGCTGTCCAGAGGAGAACTGTGGCTCACAACACGCACACACACACACACACACACGCACACCACACACACACGCACACACACAGAGTATGTTAGCGCACCCTGGCATTTGTTTGACAAGACACACACCCCTCGTCACACATCAGTGACCGTGACAGCGGAAATATTAATGTGCCAGTTCTGTATAGTTTACCTCAGACCCCCTCAGGGACAATGTAACATTACAGTAAAAGTGTGTGTTTGGTGTGTGTTTGGTGTGTGTTCGGTGTGTGTGTGTGTGTGTTGTACGGACATAAGACCTGCTATGGCTTTTAATTACATGAGTAGGAAATCATGGGTACAAAGTAAGAGAAAAGAGAAAGAATGAGGATCAGGAGAGGTTAGAAGACAGAAGGGGGAGAAGGGAGGGAGTGTGTGTGTCTGTGTGTGTGTGTCAGGACAAGAGAGAAGGGAAGTTAAAGAGATAAAAAGGCAAGGTTTGTTTCTTTTTATGACTACTGGACAGTCGACAGACAGTGTGAAAGTGAGAGGCACAGAACGAGGAGAGTGGTAGAGATGGAAAGCAGGAAGTGATGGATGGAGGAGAGAGAGAGAGGGCCGGAGAGAGAGAGGGATGAGAAGGAGGGGAGCTGATTAGCATGGTGCTCCATGTCCCACTGCCGTGGACTACGACTTACCGCTAGAGAGAGGGCGGGGAGGGAGGAGAGAGTGAGAGAAAGTGAGAGAGGAGAGAAAGTGGCAGAATCGCTGGCTCAGCAACCGGGCCAAGGCAGAGGAGAGGGGAGAGTCTAGTGACTGTGTGGTTTAAAGAGAGGAGAGAGGGAGAGAGAGAGAGAGACAGAGACGAGCGAGAGAGAGAGAGAGAGAGAGAGAGAGAGAGCGCGAGAGAGAGAGAGGAGAGAGAGAGGGACTGCAGAAAAGAGGAACATTATCTACACAGTAAGGGTTCCCTCTCTCTCTCTCTCTCTCTCTCTCTCTCTCTTCTTCTCTCTGTATCTGTTCTCTCTCTGTCTCTCTTCTCTCTTGTCTCTCTCTCTCTCTCTGTCTCTGTCTCTCTTCTCTCTCTCTCTCTCTTCTCTCTCTCTCTCTCTATCTCTCTCTCTCTCTCTCTATCTCTCTCTTCCTCTCTCTCTTTCTCTTGTTGGTGGTAAACAAGCAGACAGGAACAGGCTCAGGGCTGTTTCCTGCCTTGTTGTGTAGCTTTTTCTTCCTCTCTCGTTTCCTGTCCTTCTTCTGTCTCCTCCGCGGCCTTTTTCTCTGCTACTGGGCGGTGTGTGTAAGTGTGTGTGTGTGTGTGCGCGCAGGGGGAGGGTGTTGCTGACAGGCTGGAAGACTCTGCGTGTGTATAAATACTACAAGTCCAGAGACAATATCACACACACACACCTGTTCACACATACAATGATACTCACACGTGGTGAGGTATTCAGTTGCCGCTTTGAAGATCAGAAGTTACTGTGTACGTGTGTGTGCAGGTGTGTGTGAACACAGGTATGTGCATGTAAGCGTGCGTGCATATGTGTACATGCGTGTGTGTGTGTGTATGGACATGAGTGCGTGTGCATGTGTGTGTGTATGGACATGAGTGCGTGTGCATGCGGTGTGTGTGTGTTGTGTATGGACATGAGTGCGTGTGCATGCATGTGTGTGTGTGTGTGTGTATGGGACAGCAGTCATCAACTAATGCGCCCCGGGAGAGCGTGTCGGACTGCCTCGGACGCTGCCTCAGACGCTGCCTCGGACACTACCTCAGACGCTGCCCACCACGCAGGGTTCAGGGGGCGCTGACGCAGACGCTCCCCGGTCCGTCCCCAGGTCTCTCCAGCCCATCCGTCTCTGTCACGCCCCGTGCCAAGCCACACACACACACACACACACACACACACACACACACACCACACATTAAAACTGCTGGGGTCGAGAGCATCTGAATCTTTGCACTCTCAGGGGAGGGACCCCTTCCCGTGTGTGAGAAAGTGCTCAAGTGTCTGTGTGTGGTGTTTGTGTGTTTGTGTCTGTGTGTGGGAGTGTTGGTGTGTTTGCGTGTGCGGAAGCCATTGAACACATTGCCTTTTCTTACTTCACTGCATATCAGACAACACTCTGCGGTTGCATCCTCTGCAGTTGCATGTACCCACACACACACCCCCCCCACCACACACACACACACACACACACACACACAGCAATTTGAATAATGTCTTCCCAGCACATAAATGCTGAAAACCTTTGCACACAAGAAAGTTCTCCCTCTCTCCCTCTCTCTCTCTCTCTCTCTTTCTCTCTGTCTATGTCTCTCTCTGTCTCTCTCTGTCTCTCTCTCTCCACTTTGACTGTTGTCCCTGTTTTGCGGCTCTGTGAGTCCCAGTCTAGCTGTCTGCAGGAGACGGACGAGGACAAGAGTGGAGGGCGGGGCTTGTATGAGCCTGCTAATGACCCATAGGGGAATACAGGGCTTTACTTCTCAATAGGTCACCGTCTGAACTGATCATGAAAGACACTCTGCGACTGAAATGCTAAAAGGCGTTAAAGCACTGAGCTGTTTGGGAGAGGGGGAGGGCTAAGAAGGAGAGGCAGGGAGGTGTGGGAGAGGACGAAGCGCGGAGAGAGAGAGAGAGAGAGACCGAGAGAGAGATACCGACGAGAGAGAAGAAGAAGAAGAGAGAGAGAGATACGCACAGAGAGAAAGAGAGAGACAGAGCCAGAGTTTTGAGGGAGAGAGGGAAAACGGAGGAGAGAGGGGGTGTGGGAAACAAAATGTGTCCATCCTCTAACTTTCCAGTTTAACAACTCCCGAGTTCTCTTGATTGATTTCCGCCCACACCTTATCACTCGGTCCCCTCCCTGTCTGTTCCTCTCTCTCTCTCTTCCCTTGATCTCTGCCCTCCTTTCTCCTTCTTGGCCTCCTTTCTCCTTATTGCCTTCTTTCTTTCTCCCTCAAACCTTCCCATGGCTGTCTTCTCTGTGCTTTGCTGGTATGGCCCGTAGGTGCACACACTGGTGTATCATGTAGAAACCGAAGGCAACTGTAATGTCTCTCCTCCCTCTCTCTCCCTCTCTCTCCATCCACTTTCCCTCCACACTTCTCTGTCTCTCTGCTCCACTGTTCTCACATAGTATCTCATCGCTCCCTGTCTCTCGTAAACAGAACAGCCCCCAAAGGAAACCTCTTTCTTTCTTTTTCCTTGTCCTGTCTAGTTCCGTCCATCCATCCCTCCCTCTATATATATCTACCTCCACTCCCTTTCTGTCACTTTTCCTTGTACACACTCTCTTGTTCCTCCCTCACACCTTATCAAATCTCTCCCTTTATCCGCTCCTTCTAGCGCCCTCTGCCTCGTCCATCCTCACTCATCCCTCTGACGGCTCTGCCTCCCTCCCTCCATCCCTCCTTTCTCCCGCTTCCCTCGATCTCTTTGTCTTAATCGTCGGGTCTCTTCGTTAAGCTACAAATCATTCCGCTTTTCAGAAGGGGAGAGAAAGAGGAAACGTCCATCGGGGTGACTCTATTAATCCCTCAACAGAAACTGTCTCTCTGACCTCCCAATGTGTGTGTGTGTGTGCGCACGCCTGTACATACATGCACCCGTGCCCTTAAGCCTGCTCTTCAATAACTGTCCAGTGTGGTGTGTGGTGTGTGTGTTGTGTGGAGCTCTACTTCTGTGAGTTCTAGAAAGTGAGTTAGGAGTTCCACTCTCCTTCATCAGTGTCCACGTCGTGTGTGACTACAGCAGTTCAGTCTCGTCCTCCATCTTGGTTCCATCCCTGTTCTGGGTCCAGACAAACAAGCGGCTAAGACGTTAGAGAGAGAAAGACCCTGGCCACCTCACCTTCCTCCCAGACACAGTCGCTCTTATCCCAGTAGCCATCCTAGCTCTACTCCTCTCCCCCGATTCGCTGGAGGGTGAGGCTTGGAATGGCGCTCATTGGCCAGCTGTCATCTCCTCTACACCAATCCGAATGTTATATCTTGAATGGAAGGCGGATATGTTCTGAATGGCGATTTAAAACGACAAATCAGGGCAATCGCCGTGGTACGAAATGATTTATGTTACACTATAACTTTATAAAGTCTATTGACACCCTGCCAATGCATCACTGTATTGAGATCTGAAGTTACTTATTAATTCAATATAAGTCACCACTGTGATAAAAAGGAATTGGGCAGCAGCAGTCTATCTCTCTATTACCCCTCACACTCGAAGATGGGCGCAGAGAAGAGAGGAAAGCGCGTCAGGAGTGGAAGAGAGAGAGACGAGAGAGAGAGAGAGAGAGAAAAAAAGAGAGAGAGAGGAGAGAGAGAGAGAGAGAGAGACGAGAGAGCGAGAGAGAGAAAAAACAAGAGATAGAGAGGAAGAGGAGAGAGAGAGAGTAGAGCGAGCGAGAGGAGATGAGAATAGAGACAAAAGGAAAAGAGAGAGAGAGATGAGAGCAACAAAAGTAGAGACGATACAAACACGAGAGAGGAGCAGATGAAATCATATCTCGCTCTCGATACTACTCAAACCATACCACATATCTCTCCACTCTCTCTCTCTCTCTCTCTCTCTCTCTCTCTCTGCCCAAGTTGCTAGGTGATTGATAGCCCTACTAAATATGATCATTACCATATAGGATGCCCAGCCTTCCGCCACATTACTCACAGTCACAAAGGGCCACAAAGAAAGGCCACTGTAATTTTATGCAATTTAAGCGCGCACTTACGCGAACAGGGAAACACACCTGGAGGACGATCCTCTCGCTCACAGCGCGGCTCATGTGAGGGCCGTGGGGGTGTTCCATTACTGCTGCAAAAGGGACGGCGGGAAAGACAGCGACCAGGGAGGTGTTGTGTGTGTGGTGTGTGTGTCGTCAGAGGCAGTCGAAACAGTCCGAGGTTGTGTTCAGGTGCTGTTTGAGCAGACGCGTGAGCGCTGTGGCGTTTGCGCGACTACTGTACAGGAATGGCAATGAAGCTAATAAACGTCCAGATGTTGATATATTAAAGGTGGTGAACAGAGCGTCGTGTTAATAGCCACAGGCCCAGTGATTTGTTGTGATTGCGGAGGGGGATGCTGATTGAGGCGTGGAGCGGCGCGGTGGTTGGACGAGGGAGCGAGGGACGGGAATGGAAGAGGAGACACCGAAAGCAGAGAGGGGAGCGTAAGAGCAGATAGAAGAGAGAGACACAGAAAGAGAGAGGGGAGCGTGAGAGGGGTGTTATCGAACTGAGTATCGTTCTTCTGCCATGTGAGAAGTAGTCATGTCTCTAAGATTATTGGTAGGAGGAAGGAGGAAGAGAGCGAGAGCGAGAGAGAGAGAGTCGAGAGAGAGCGAGAGCGCGAGAGCAGAGAGAGAGAGAGAGACGAGAGAGAGAGGAGAGATAGAAGAGGGCGACGATGAGAGATGATCGTCGTGAGAGCAGAGAGAGAGAGATCGAGAGAGAGAGTATCTATCTTCTCGCCGAGCGCTCTCTCTCTCTCGATCGTCGTCGCTATGAGTAGAGATATACGCTCTCGTATAGCTCGAGAGAGGCGCGAGATAGTATAGATATAGCGAGAGAGAGAGATAGATCGAGAGAGCGTCTCTCTCTCTCTCGTATATCTCTTACGCTATCTCTCTATGCTCTAGCGCGTCGCTCGCTATAGCTCTAGTCAGACGCTCTAGGGCTTTCTCAACCTCTCTCTCTAATAACCTCTCTTACCCCCTCTCCCCCTAAGCGCGAACTTAACGCGAACAGGGCAAACACAATGAGAGGACGAGTTATCGCTGGAGCGCTTGTCCTTTGACCAGCACCGGGAGGTATGGGTATAACGCAACGTCTCGCATCGCACTCTATCGACGGCGAGCCGCCAAGCGTGAACGCCGCCGCACCTCCTCTGTATTTAGTGTGCATCTCTCCTAATGACATAACCCCGGGTTGTTTTTGTAAGCGCTTATGTCAATCGACACGCAAACACCCCATCACGACCGCGCCCTTCAACC
>CAEFZP010001626.1:0-2500 GCA_903064625.1 Mallotus villosus
TGTGGCTGCAGAACAGTGGACTGCACTGATGTGGCCTACTGCCCAGGATTCTGCCCTGCCATCATGGTATCCCCCTCCACCTACAATTAACCCCTCCTACCTTTCTCCTTTCGACCACACCAGCACTTTTATCTATTACCCCTTATCCTTGCTGCTCTCTCTCTCTCGGTCCTCTCTGTTGGTTTATATATGGTATACTCGCCTGTGTTTGGTCGGCATCCGGCTGGATCTATGGTCTCTCTGTTCGCCATATTATCTATCTCACAGAGCCCTCCCTCCCCTCCGCCTCCCTCCCTCCTCTCTGAAGACTGGGGCAAGTAGATAGACATCACAAGGGCGCAAAAAAGGTTTGCCCGCAATATCTATCTAATGAGGAGAGAGCAGAGATAGAGGAGAGGAGAGAGATCTCTTGTTGATTGCTTCTTGCTTATTGTTTTTGTTAATCTGGTTCCCGTTTTTTTTCCAGCTTTTTTTTCCATCTCTCTCTTTATAGTTCTATTTCTATATCTGGTTTTCTTTATTGTGTTTGATGTGCTCGTTCTCTCTCTATCTCTCTCTCTCTCTCTCATCTCGCTCTCTCTCGCTCTTATTGTCTCTCTCTCCTGTGACCGAAAGACATTCCCCTCTCCTCATCCTCTTTCTTCTCCATCCCTCTTGTAGTGGTCAGTGGAGTAAGCCGTTCTAGAACCACCTCCGGCCTCAGGTAATCATGAAGAATCATCTGACGCGCTGTGCCTCGTCTCTCACCTGCCTACCTCACCCCGCCATCCCCAGCCGCTTTTGCTCAGCAATCGAAAACGAGCCACTAATCCGCCTGGGTACCCCCGGAAACACTGGGCTCATGCTCAAAGCGTTCTGCACGGCGCATACACACACACACACACACACACACCAGGGACAGATAGAATGCCTGTCACACTGGGATGATGAGGGTGCGATAAGGAGAGGTGAAGCTAGCTCCAGCCGCAGGCGAGTGTGTGTGTGCGTGACAGTGTATGGGTGTGGTCTAGACTGGATAGGACACGGTTGTGGTTGCAAAAAAAACACAAGCAAAAAACTGTATCTTTAATATATCATCTCTCATCGCATTCAGTCAGGACTGACCAGCATGGAATATCCAGTCCATAGGCTTCAAGGAGTTCCATGAGTATCTGACCGTACCCGGAGAGAGAACCTTCCAGAAGTGCAGAGAGAGAAGAGCAACACTCCGAGACCGAGGTCAGCAAGCACGCTTGTGATGGATGAACCCGCTCCCGATCCCCCTCACTCCCATCTGCCACGGCAGCAGAACACACTCACCCGCCTGGGATCCATGGATCGACCGTGGATTGATTTATCTGTTCTTTGATTCTCCCGCGTGAAGAGAAGAGGAAAGAGAGGAGCGAGTGGCTGAGAAAAGGAAGAAGAGAAAGAAAAGAGGAAAAAGACGAGAAAGACAGAAGAGAAAGAGAGAAGAAGGAAGCTAAAAGAAAAAAGAAAGAAAGCTAAAGAAGAGAAAAGCAAGACAGAAGATATAAAACATCATCGAAGAGAACCTGAATAACCAGACTACGCTCAAACAGACATAGCTACACTCTCTCTCCACCCCTCCCTCCCTCCTCATCCTATCTCTGTCTCTAAGGTGTGGAGGCTCTCAAAATGGCCACCAGACGATACGCCCGCAAGCAGAACCAGTGGGTCCGCAACCGCTTCCTGAAGAGTGAGTGACTTTTCCTCTGACACTGCCGTGTGTGTGTGGTGTGTGTGGGTGGTGTGTGTGTGTGTGTATGTGTGTGTTCTCTTCACGGCCCAATACCTTAGTAATCAACAGTACTCACTTTAACAAGATGGGATTCACACAGCTCATTAACACACAAATAGGAAACAAACACACACTCTCTCTCTCCACACACACACACACTCACACACTCTCTACAACACACACTCTCACACACACACACACACACACTGTATCTTTCTCCCGTTTGCCTGTGGGTGTGTCTCCTTCTGTGACTGTGTCTCACAGTTCTACCTTGAGTTGAACTCTTTCACCTGCATGACATACGCATCCCCCCCGCCAGTCTCTCTCTCTCTCTCTCTCTCTCTCTCACGTACACACGCTCATTCTAGGCCAGTCATCTAATCCTGTTAGCCCCAAGTAGCTTAGTCCTGGACATGACTGAACCTCCACACACTCTGTCTGCACATATGGTAGACCATGTGTGGGTGGCTGTGTGCCTGTGCAAGCTTAAGTGTGTGTCTGGTCCATGTAGGTTAGTGTGTGTGTGTGTCTGGTCTGTCGGTTAGTGTGTGTGTGTGTGTGTGTCTGGTCTGTCGTTTGGTGTGTGTGTCTGGTCCGTCGGGTAGTTGTTTGTGTGTGTGTGTGTGGTGTCTGGTCCGTCGGTTAGTGTGTGTGTGTGTGTGTGTGTGTGTGTGTGTGTGTGTGTGTGGGCTGGTCTGTCGGTTGTGTGTGTGTGTGTGTGTTGTGTGGTGTGTCTGGTCCGTCGGTTAGTGTGTGTGT
>CAEFZP010001626.1:10000-28766 GCA_903064625.1 Mallotus villosus
CTCTCTTTCCCTGCCTTTCTCTCTCTCTCTCCCTGCCTCTCCTTCTCTCTCTCTCTTTTCCTGCCTCTCCCTCATTCCCTCTCTCTTTCCCTGCCTTTCTCTCTCTCTCTCCCTGCCTCTCCTTCTCTCTCTCTCTTTCCCTGCCTCTCCCTCCTTCCCTGCCTCTCTCTCTCTTTTCCTGCCTCTCCCTCCTTCCCTCTCTGTCTCCCTCTCCGTCTCCCTCTCCTCCCTCCAGAACTGAAACCATCGTTCTCTGTCCCATTGTTGTTCTCTTTCCTGTCTCGGATCTGCCCCTAGATCATCACTCTACCTCTCTCTCTACCTCTCTCTTTTACTCTGTACCTCTCTCTCTCTACCTCTCTCTCTACCTCTCTCTCTCTGGCTACGTCTTGATCTTGAAGCAGTGGGTTTATCCCTTTAGTCTCATAGTTGTAGCTTGGCTTCCTGCCTTGCTATATGCATCATAATTGCTGGAAGTGTGTGTATGTGTGTGTGTGTGTGTGAGTGAGTGAGTGTGTGTATGTGCGTGGTGTGTATGTGAGTGTGTGTAAGGGAGTGTGTGTGTGTGGGTGTGTGTATGTGAGTGTGTGTGTATGAGTGTGTGTATGTGTGAGTGTGTGTATGTGAGTGTGTGTATGTGAGTGTGTGTATGTGAGTGTGTGTATGTGAGTGTGTGTATGTGAGTGTGTGTATATGAGTGTGTGTATGTGAGTGTGTGTGTATGAGTGTGTGTATGTGAGTGTGTGTATGTGAGTGTGTGTACGTGAGTGTGTGTGTGTGAGTGTCCCGTATTCGTGCCAGTCTGGGTTAAGGCACAGCCTGTCGACTGGCAACCTCAAGAGCGGCACTGATAGCAAAGGTCACCTAGCAACAGGCCTTTTCTGCTTCTGTTGTCTCTCTGCGTTCCTCTCTCTCCTTCTCTCTGTTCATGTGTACACCCTGTGTGTGTGTGTGTGTGTGTGTGTGTGTGTGTGTGTGTGTGTGTGTGTGTGTGTGTGTGTGTGTGTGTGTGTGTGTGTGGTGTGTGTGTGTGTGTGTGTGTGTGTGTGTGTGTGTGTGTGTGTGTGTTCGTACGGGAAATAGGCTTGAGAGAGCGTAGCTGTCTGTGAGGTCATGTTGACTCACTCTGCTTTCTCCCTTTTGACCGCTCTCTCTCTCCTCTCTCTCTCTCTCTCTCTCTTCTCTCTCTTCATAGATGTGTAACTCTCTCTCTCGCTCTTTCTCTTGTTGTCTCTCTCTCTCTCTCTCTCTGTTCTCTCTTCACTTCCACGTTGAGGACCATTAGCGTGTTCTCCCAGGTGCAAGCCCGCTGCTGTGACTGCTGTGTAGGCGGATAACTCAGTGTGCTTAACCACTATGCTCGGGTCTGTCATACCACACCGAGAGGAAAAGAATGCTTGTGCAAGTCAACGACGAGCCTCAACTGAATTCCTTTCTCTCTCTCTACACACACACGCGCGCGCACATACCGTCAGAAGCGAGGAAATAGGTCAGGTTCATCGGTCAGAAGGCTAATTATCGTTTTACGCAGCGAGCTACTCTCGGATCGGAGAGACGCACAAACTCTCGCTGAAGTCATTAGCGCTCAGAAGAAGCCAGACTTCCCAGCCTGTTGTGACCACACACTCGATACGGGAGTGAGGTTCACAGATGTTCTCTGACTGCGTTATGTCTGGCTACATGTAATGTCTGTGTGGGAGCTGCATTCTCTCTTTTTACTCACTAGAAAGACGTGTGTGTGTGTGTGTGTGTTTGTGTGTGTGTGTGTGTGTGTGTGTGTGTGTGTGTGTGTGTGTGTGTGGTGTGTGTGTGTGTGTGTGTGTGTGTGTGGTGTGTGTGTGTGTGTGTGTGCGCGCTGAGCACATACTGCTGTAGTTTACATGGGGGCCTACGGGAGGTGAGCTAAGGGCCAGCTTATGTAACACTGCTACGCTGTGTGTGTGTGTGTGTGTGTGTGTGTACGCGTATGCCTTTCAATTCTGTGAATTTCCGCTGGCCTTTGGAAGCTGTGGACCCGAGTCCTGTTGAAGCTGTAGTAGATGTTAAGCTGCAAGGGAGGTCCAGCAGAGATGGGGTTTGAATTTGGGGGTGGAACTATCTTTAGGACTGTGGATTGCTCACAATGCTTCTCAGGGGGAAATGGATGGGTCGAGATGGTGTGTGTGAGAGGAAAACTGTTCAGATTTAGTGTTCTGGATCGGTTACATTTAGTCATTTAGCAGACGCTCTTATCCAGAGCTACTTACAGTAAGTACAGGGACAGTCTCCCCGAGGCAAGTAGGGTGAAGTGCCTTGCCCAAGGACACAACGTCATTTGGCACAGCTGGGGAATTGAACCAGCAACTAGTTAGCACCTCTAGAGGGTCTACCAGGGGTTATCTGAACTGGTTTAGGATCTGTGGATAAACCTTTTCTTTAATCCCATTTCACTAAACACTCCGCCATCTGTTACAGGGAAGATGACATACACAGCTAATCAGGGAGGTCAACGACCATGGTCAACAGCATTAACACACACACACACACAGCAGGGTATCTTTACTGGAATTCAAATACTTGTGTGTGTGTCTGTGTTTGTGTCAGCAAGTAAGGAGCAGCGTTTGTTTATTGTCTTTCGGAGGTAATCTTAGTCACACAGTGAGCTGCCACATTGTAGTCAACAGTGTGTGTGCAGATTACTGGGAAAGAGCGCAGTCAAGGTTAGAGACTCGCTGTGTCAGGTCACGTGGGGGGAGAGCTACAATGTGATCATGCAAGGACCTGCGACATTCACTTCTCATGCTGACGGAGGTCCCACCGCTGCCTCAGATGGTCAATATTTCATGAGATGTAAACTGTGTGTGTGTGAGGGGGACTTTCTTCCCCCACTGATTGGTTTCCCCCTGGTTCAGAAGGACAAGATGACACACAGGCAGGGTTACATAAGCTAGTGAGACACTACACGGTGTGTTTGTGTGGTTGTGTGTCTGGTGTGTGGTTGTGTGTCTGGTGTGTGGTTGTGGGTTGTGTGTTGTGTTTGTGTGTTGTTTAGTGTGTCAGGAATGGCATTAGATCGGATGCCTCCTAGACACCCAGACACATGCACTTTAACCTATATATTGGTACCTGTATGTTAGTGTATACAGAATCTAGTTATCTGCATCTCTTTCGGCATAGATGCAATGTAAAGCCATTTATGTGTACTGTACGGTTTGTTTGTTAGTGACTGTAATGTGTGTTTGTGTGTGGGACATGGGGTTGAATGAGTTTATGCGAGCTGTCAGTGAGGTAATGTGCCCCCCCCCCTCTCTCTTTATCTCTCTGTCTCTTTCACTCTCCCTCCCCTCTCTCTCTCTCTCTCTCTCTTCCTCTCCCTCCCTCCCTCCCTCTCTGTCTGGCTCTTGCAGTCACAGACAGGGGACAGAGGGAGGGAGGAGGGAGGGAGATGGAAGGATGGGAGGATGGGGTGAGAAAGTGAGCTGATACGATTTGAGAAGCCTCCAGGGAGATTGTCTAAGGTGCAGTGTGTGTGTGTGTGTGTGTGTGTGTGTGTGTCTGCATTTAGATTATCTCTTCCCCTCTCTCTCTCTCTTTCTCTATCTCTCTTCCTCTTTTTCTCTATGCTCTTTTTTCTTTTTACTTCCCCCTCCTTATCTTTCTTTCTTCCCCTTTCTCTCTCTCTCTCTCTCTCTCCTCTCTCTCTCTCTTCCATCTCCCTCTCTCTTTCTCTCTCTCTTCCACTCTCTCCCTATCTCTGTTTCTCTCTCTTCCGCTCCCCTTCTCTCTCTCTCCTCTCTGCCTCCCCCTCTCTCCTGCAGCAGATTTCCTGGTAGCTTATGTAAGGAGGTGGTGGGGGGTGTTCCGTGCTCCCCCTCCCTCTCTCTCTTTTCTCTCCTTCGTTTCTTCAGTCCGGTTCAGGACAGCTTTTCCTGTTTTCCCAATGGCCCAGCAAACCCTTTCGCGGTGCCTTGAACAACTACACAAACACACACACACACACTCCCTCTCTGCCTCTCTCTCCTCCGCTCTCAAGTGCTCTGTTGAGATCAGGTCTACCCAGGTCACTGAACAATACACTCACACACACTAGGTCATGGTCTGTGGCGGGTTGCCGGTTCTTTCCCGCCAGTGCGGAGGGGGAGGGGCTTCGGCTTCCGCGGCAACAAAGAGACGGAGCTTCCCGCCCAATATGCAAAAAAAAACTCCCAGTGGGCGTGGCTAGGAACCTCCCTCTCTGCAGTGGTTAACCCTTTCAGCACCACTAATAGATTGGGATGGGAGTGGGCAGGTTCTGGTGTTTGTGTGTGTGTGTGTGTGTGTGTGTGTGTTTGTGTGTGTGTGTGTTTGAGACTGTATGTTTGTGTGTGTGTGTGTGTGTGTGTGTTTGTGTGTGTTTGTGTGTGTGTGTGTGTTTGTGTGTGTGTTTGTTTGTGTGTGTGTGTGTGTGTTTGTGTGTGTGTTTGTGTGTGTTTGTGTGTGTGTGTTTGTGTGTGTGTGTGTGTGTGTGTGTGTGTTTGAGACTGTCAAGGCATGTGACTCAGGCCTCGGGGGTTATGCAACCAACGGCAACTGTGGAACTCGAGCTGTATGACAGCTGTATGACACCACACGCACGCCCTCAACTTCCAAAGCCTTAAGAAAGACAACATGACATTTTAATTGAGTCGATAAACACATATCGAGCTGCTTAAACTCGAACGAATCCCCACTGATCCCTGAGATGTTGAGGGATGTTTGGCTCTCCCAGTCGCCTGGCCTGACTTGTGTTGCTCCTACTTTGCGTTGTCTTGTCCTAAGAATGTCAGTGCCCAGTCTGACCTTGTGTTGTTCTGTAGCATCTGACAATAACAGACTTGAACTTGACCTACAAGGGAGGCGTGCAGGGATCATGTTGCTCATATTGTCAGAGTGCAGAGGGTGTGAAAGAGTTGCTTTGCTTACTTACTTTACTATCTTACTATCTAACTCTATCTAACTCTATCTAACTTATGGTGACATCATCTGTTGTTGGTTCGGTGTTGTTATCGCTGTACACACACACGCGCAGAAACACATGGCAAATCTGCTGCTATGGATACCGTCTGCCTGCGTCGGTGCGTGCGGCGTGGCAGTTGGTAACCAGGGGTAACCCTGCCCAGGCAGGTCTAGGTAGCAGCCAGGGTAGCTAAGCAAACAATGTCTGTTGATATGGTGTGTGTGTGTGTATAAGCGTTAATGTACATGTCTAGTTTGGTTGGCAGTGAGGCAGTGCACTGAAGCCTTTAACTGGAAGACTGCAGCTCTATACATGAAGCATTGTGGATACATTAACTACAATGTGACTATACATAGCAATACCTACAATCAAACTGTTACACTGAACGGTTACGGGTTGCAAGTTGTTACACAAGTGAAGCTTGGTAGATGGGATAGGCTGGGCTTTCCGGGAAACGTAGATATGAACGTTGTTCTTGTTTGAGCAACACAACCTTCAGGAGCCCCTTTACAACCTTCACTGACCCCTCACACCACTCCCCCATTCTGGGCTTCTTTACAACCTAAACCGCTAACTCGATTTCTTCACACAGATTGTTCTCATGTACGTTATCTGTAGTGTAGGTGTTGCCGTGCAGGTGTTGCCGTGCGGGTGTTGCCGTGCAGGTGTTGCCGTGCGGCTGCGTGCGGTGGTTTCCAGAACCTGAATGTGACGTCTCTGAGCAGGGTGTGAGGACACCAGGTGTGAGGACACCAGTGTGAGGACACCAGTGTGAGGACACCAGGTGTGAGGACACCAGTGTGAGGACACCAGTGTGAGGACACCAGGTGTGAGGACACCTGGCCACACTAACATCTCTTCCCTCAGGTGGAACACCGAGCCCTGTCCTGCTCTCTGAGCAGGGAGAACGGCGGGCGCGGCACAGGGGGAAGGTACCGCACAACAGATAAGCTTAACTGTTAACTGTTAACGGCCCTGGGCCAGTGCCCTGTGACTCAGCAGATAGTGCAGGGTGGAGGGTGGAGGGATTGGGGGGTGTGGAGGGATGGGGGTGTGCGTTCCAGGGAAGTTCTGTAGGTGGGTTGCTGTTGAACTGTTGCATGATTTAACCATCGAGAGGCTTCCTCTGGAGAAAACACTGAGTGTGATGTGTGTGTGTGTGATGTGTGATGTGTGTGATTTAGTCAGTTTAAAGTATAGAGTATCTTGACTTCTTGACACCAGTTTGATGGGTGTGTTTTCTTTTCGCGTAGGCATTTCATCATCAATATTTGATAGCACTCTTTATTTAGTTAATTTACTGAATTTTCTTCTGCGATTTCTATTGATTGGTCGCGCCGTCTTGCCTCAGCCTGGTCTGTGCTGCCCCCTAGTGGAGAACAAGTGTATGACTTTGGAGTCACGTTGTGGAAATGTTAAGTTAAAAGCTGCTAATTGGGTGTGCTTTGCTTCGGCATGAAGCACAACCTTTGTTATCTCACATATATATTTATTATTATTATTATTATTTTTGCCCCCCTACTCCTCGGTCAATATTTGGACTACATAGAAAACGTCGACGTCCAAAGTTTCGTCTTGGTCTCCATTGAGTTGCTTGTATCAGAATTTACGTTCCGTTGCACAGTTTAGGACCATACAACGTTTTTGTGGCATAAAGTTGATTTTGTCGGCAAAGGGTAGACTACTCAGTTATAATAGTCCACGTCACAGCGTCGGCACATGTTAGCAACGACGCATTAGATACGACCACCTGGTACCTTATCCAGCGGATGCCTCACTATAACCCAGCTGCTGGTTCATCTGCATCATAAATGTAATTGTCAACGGTCTTTTCAGCAGGGACATATTTTGCTAATTACTAAAGGGTTATCTGTTGTAGCCTACCTACCAAGATAAGGGGACAGCAAAAATACTAGTCCGGCGGTGTACTTTAGCCACATTTCTTGCAGCAACTGAATGGTGAGATTCTCCGAGTCCTAGCTAGTACTGTAGGTGTTGTTGAGGATAGCGTTAGCTTGTTTTAGCCGTTAGCACTACCTCAGTTTGCAACCGGCTAACTTAGTCTACATTTACTAGTCTAGCCAGCGAAGCAAATGTCAACTATACAGAAGAACCCTACCGAAATAAACGTACGGTACTGCAAACGATTTGTTTTAAGGAGTTTTTTTTGCAACTGTCTGCTTTTGGAATGTTTAGCGTAGCTCTAGTAGCCTAGAAAGCTCTAGTCTAGCTAGCTAGCTAGCTTAGCTAACGTTCGTGAAGGCGCCAAAAGTGGATGGTAATACAAATAGAAAAGGTAGCGTTAGTCTACTGTACAGTAGGCTACATTAAACAGAAAATTAAAAATGTGATAACATAACGTTGTGTTTTCTTCGTGTTTGTATGAATCAATTTAAATAGTTGTATGTGCTTACTTCTTTTTGCTATGCTTGCTCAGGTAATGCTAGCTAGGCATTGAGGCGTTTAATGACCAACCCAACATTCTGGGTTAAATGGTCAACCCATCTTGCTGGGTTAGTTTAACCCAACGTGTGTTCTGTCCTATATATTTAACTAGCCGCTGGGTTGGAAACGATGTTTTGGAGTGTAGACAAACTGGAATAGTATAGTCCCCATAGCCTACAATTGACCCTTTCAATATAGCAAAAATGGGTGTTCATTTTTTAATCCTGTATTGTGTAAAATTACATTATGCTGATGTCTTTCTAACCCAGTGAAACATGTGCCCTTGAGAGGATTACGGAGTTGAAGAAGCAGATGCTGGGCAACCAACAAGTTGTTTATATCTGAGAAGAATATATTAGAATGTACTTTCTAAGTTTCGTCCTAAACGCTGCACCTTCATGAGATTCATTTGGCCGCCTTGTCTTCCTACCTTCCTCTCATCTACAGACAGGCCAACCTCTGACTCAACATTAACCCAATTGTTTCTCATTAAATACATAGACTAGCATGAATTAGCGTGGTGGATAGCGAATGGGAGGTGATATGAGCGGTTGTGACACTGACACGGTAAATTCTAAAAAGTTACATTTTCCAAATATTGGTTACAAGAAATATTGAAGTCACTCATCGTTCGAATTACAGGTTCAAACATTCAAACATTCACATATCCTTTTGGTTAGTCAGGCTATCTTTTGTCGATTTAAATGAGTCATTTGTATATATATGTGGCCTATCAACTGGAAGCAATGTTGGTTGTATGGTTTATTACAAGTTTACTAGATTACATAAAATCAAAATGTATTTGTATAGCCCTTTTACACGCAAGCATGTCACAGAGGGCTTCACATACGCCCATAGACCTGCCTCTCAACCAACCTAAACCCTCAAGGAAGACAAGGAAAAACTCCCACAAAAACTCAATGCACATGTCAACTAATGGGTTGCTCTCCAGGAATTAATAACCAGATAACGGGACGAGTTGACCAACAACCTACACAAATGTTCTTTGCTGTCTAAAAGCAATGTAAAAACACTGAGTGGTTGATATCAGTAAACACAGTGAGACTATGGGCAGCTGGGGCAGCCACAAGCACACCCTCACAATTTCCCCAGAAATTGTATGCTCTCTAGTTCTGGTTTACACTACTATTTGCAAAGTCTATACTGAGTAGTAAGCGACTTTGAGTACTAGAAAAGCGCTATAAAAAAATATGATTTATTATTATTATGAATACATCAATCGATAAATAAATGACTATCATTATCATCAAGTTTGAGCGGTTTTAGTTTCCCCCAGACAGACGTGCGCGTGAGAAGAGCTCCCCCCTGTGGATCCCGTCTTTATCGTCGCGCTCAAAGTACTGACGTGTGATTAACCGTAAAGCGTTAAAGACTACATTTAAATATAACTTGTTGTTGAGTACAGTTGCTGCAGAGTGATCTTGGTCTGCGGGAACAGGGTGGGATTCATCTTACTGTTAGAATTTGCATACAACTGGCAACTCGTTTTTTATTAAATGGACTGATTTGCGTATGCAAAGTATCTTAAGCAAACAGCCTTTTATTATTTTTTATCTCAAGTGCAAGGCATGTCTGAGCGTTTGTGTGTGTGTATGTGTGTGTGTGTGTGTGTGTGTGTGTGTGTGTGTGTGTGTGTGTGTGTGTGTGTTCGGGCCTACAGTTGAGTTTAGGGACTTTTCAGTTACACACCCTTCATATAGAAGAAGTCTCAATTTCCTTGTTTTGAACCGACCACAAAACCTCCTTGATGGAATGTAATAAATGACAAGTTTATTGTTGCACAAAATGTACAAAATAACAAGCAAATGGACAGCCCCCCCCCTCCCACCCCTTCCGTTTCATTCACCAATGATGAAGTCGGATTTCCGAAACCTATGACTACAGCTAGTCCCATGATCCGAGCCAAACGCATGATAATTCTGAGAGACAACGAATATCCAATTCAGCGTCACTGAACAATTAAAAATGAATAAAAACACCTTATTTACACATCTTCTGTCAGAACCTTTACAACATGCCATCTATATATTTATACAGAATATGCTTGTGCACATACCCCTGTATAGAAAATATATTATAAGATCAAATGAAGTTAGACTATGAGCTATAGACATCCAGTACAACACTGCTTTTTTTGTTGTGTTTTTTTTTACTCTACCCGAATCTTTTTATTTTTTTCTTAATTCGCCTCAGACTAAAAGAAAACAAATTCTAGTTGTTCATAAGCAGGTTTGTTGCCTTGTTTGTGGTTGAATTTCGGTTCTCCTCAGGACCTGAGCTGGCCTTCTACATGCCTGATGAATAAAGCCTTGGTTACCTCACTTATTTACAACCTGACACTGACTGAATCACAGACTCTCCCTGTGAGATGTGAGTGGAGCGATGTTTGTGTCTCCCTCCAGGTCACCTTTCCCCTCCTCCCCTCCCTCGGCTAGCGACAATCTCTCTAATCGTCCGTGGCAACATCTTCAGACTCTTAACCAATCACCAAGCTCGGATCGATGCACCTTGCCCAGGTTTCCTTCCTGTCGTCTAGTGATAAAAGGGCGGGTGCGCTGCTAAGAGTGAATATTCTTCGCGAAAAGAATCGAGTGACACACAATCACTACCATCAGACTATTTAGGACACTCAGGCTCTCCTGTGCCAAGGAAAACTACATTTCCCACAATGCAAATGTGATGGTGCGACAGGAAGTGTGTGTTAATGAGGAGGTCTATCAGTCTAACGTGTTACGTGGCCTCTAGCTCTGGTTCTCTCGCCTGTCTCTCGCTCCCTTCATCCAGACTGATCGGACAGGTACAGGACTGGCAGAAGCATGTTTCCGGTGTGTTCTTCCATCATGTTGCTTCCTCTCAGCTGGTCTGTCTGTCCAGATCAGCACAGATGAAGGCTGAGGAGCTGTTGAAGGATTCAGTAACCCTGACTACAGGAAACCCATGGGTTCTATTCCAAACCAAATAGCCCTTACCTCGTTCCTGTATGTCTCACCTCCCTCAGAAGAAGTTGGTAAGAGGTGGTCTGGAATCAGGTCATGGCTGCCAGTCTAGACAGCCAGTCTAGACAGCTCTACAGTGGAAAGTCGTTTTTTTTCCCCCTATTTGAGTGCAAAAATATTTGTCTGACTTTTAATGTTTTGGAATATGAATTTTAGAAATTGTATTTTACGTTCCTGACCTTAGATGTTGCAATATAGCTTCCTCTATTCTCACGAGCCTTACTTAATTTCATCCTGTTTCATTTTGTTGTTGTTGTGGTGTTGCACTCTAATATATATCTCTATATCTTCTCTTCCAGGTTTTTTTTTCTCTCTTTACAAAATGAGATGATGGACAGCTGACAATATATATATATACGTTCCCGCTTCTCTGTCAACAGGGTTTCCTGGACCTAGGAGATCGTTTATCTTTTCAGGTCATCCCACCGTGTAAACAGACAGATTTCTGGGCGCCATCACCCCCCCCCCGCGCCCCCCAACCCCCTCTCTTCATCTCTCTCCTCCTGTGCGCTCTCTCTCCTCCCCTCGCTCCACCCCTCCCTCCTCTCATTGCAGGAGGGCTCTGATTTGTTTGGAGGTGCTGTCGTCGTTTAGATGCCGAGTCGTATACCTGGAGAGGAGAGGAAGGGGACGGTCAGAGACGGGGAGGACGGAGAGACAGAGAGAAGGAAGAGGGAATGCTGTGAGTCAACGTTTTGTCACACACACACAGGGAAAAGTACCCCCCCACACACACACACACAGGGAAAAGTACCTCCCCCCACACACACACATACACAGGGAAAAGTACCTCCACACACACACCACACACACACAGGTAAAAGTACCCCCACACCACACACACACAGTGAAAATTACCCCCCCCCCACACACACACCACACACAGTGAAAAAGTACACCACACACACCACACACAGTGACAGTACCCCCCCCCCACACACACACACACACACAGTGAAAAGTACCCCCCCACACACACACACACAGGACCGTCACCTCAGCGCGTTCAGGAGTCCCTCCACGCTGTTGGAAGGCTGCTCTTTCAGCACCTTGATGCATCCCTTCATCTGCAGAGAGCCAACACACACACACACAGAGGAGCTTCACATGAAGGTCACCAGCCTCACCCCCCCTCTCTCCCTGCTGCTGTGTGTGTCCATATGTGTGTATCTATGTGTGTGTGTGTGTGTCGCTGTGTTTCGTACGTCGATTTTGGAGGTCTTGGCGAAGGCTCCCACAGGGTGGACGTGGTCGTAGAGAATGACGACGCCCACCATGACCCTCATGCAGAAGAGCATGGTGTCTGTGTTCGTGAAGCGACAGCGGTATTCCCTGGGGGAGTGTAGGGGGAGAGAGAGGGAGAGAGGGAGAGAGAGAGAGAGGAGAGAGCGAGTAGAGGGAGAGTGGATAGTTGAGAGTGCGATGGCGAGTGCTCACGTGTCGAGAGGGAGAGGCGTGATCGCTCCAGAGTGTACTAGTGCAGAGGGGCGACGGGAGCGTGAGAGTTGACAGAGCGGAGAGACACACGTCACATGCTATTGCGTGTGACGAGGACTGAAACAGCTTCTATTGTCCAGTTCTACAGCCTCATTAACTGGAGTCTAACTTCATGACCTTGAGAGGAATGAAAGAACGAGAGCCAGAGAGAGAGAGAGTACGTACGGGGTCTCCAGCATGACACGGCAGACACAAGCCATGGTGCTCAGACAGTCTGTGGTGTCCTCGATGGGCAGGGTCTTATTCTGAAACAACACAGATCATGGAATCATGAATCTATAGATCCACACACAGTGTGCACTACCACAGCCCATCCTCACTAGTGCAGCCAGTGCCTGGTTTGACCACCAGGGGGAGACAAAGCACACTTCCTGGTTGGAGGATAGGGGAGCAGGGGTGTGTCCTGGGGAGGATAGGGGAGGAAAAGGAGTCACACGCACCTCGGAGACAAACTTGGTGGTGGCGTTGCTCAGGGTCTTCAACATGGGCCGTGGCTTCGGCGTAGAACAGAGACATCCGATTGGCCATCTCTGTTGTTGACCTCGTTTTCGGCCATCCCAGCTGTAGATTGAGTGCGTTCAGGTCGCTGACTTTGATCACTGATGTGTTTGAAAGGGAGTATACTGTTGGTGCCGGATAACTTACCTGCTGGTTGTTCAGCCTGTTCCTGCTGATGGTCTCCTGTAGTAGCTGAAGTCATTCTGGATGGCTGGATTTGTCATCTGCAAAGAGTCAAGAAATACATTTGAATTCCCCGCTCCCGAAAGGTATCATATTTAACAATTCCAAAAACATATGACAGAGTGGCTCCTCCCACTCCTCTTCCTCACTCCCGTCTTCCTCCTCCTCCTCCCTCTTCTCCTCCCCCTCCTCTTCCTCCCGCTCCACCATCCTTCTTCCTCAGCCTACCCTCTTCCTCCTCACCCCCTCCTCTTCTTCTTCCTCCTCTAGCCCTCTTTCCTCCTCCCCCTCCTCCTCCTTCCCCCTCCTCCCTCTTCCTCCTCCCCCTCCTCCTCCTTCCCCTCCTCACCTTTAATTCGTCGAAGCTGAGGGTTGAAGTGGAGGATCTCTGCAAACTGTTTGGCCAGGGCCTGCTCCCTCTCCAGGTGCTGCATTGGCGCGTACGGAGGGCTGGTCAGGGGCCTCGAGCAGGCTGCGCAGGGCATTCTCTGCACACAACACACACACACACACACACACACACACACACACACACAGGCACACACACACACGGGCACACACACACACAGACACACACACACACACACACACACACAGACACACCCACACAGACACAGACACACACACACACACACATAGTTGTAAAACTAATGTAACCCTCTGTGTTTCCTTCATTAAATGGTGTCTGCATATCGATGGGCTGCCTCTGATCTAAAGCTGCTTCCCACAGTAAACATCCTGCTGCCTTCAGGAGACAGGCTGGTCAGTGTAGCCCCTCGCCCAGTGAAGCCCCTCGCCCAGTGAAGCCCCTCGCCCAGTGAAGCCCCTCGCCCAGTGAAGCCCCTCGCCCAGTGAAGCCCCTCGCCCAGTGAAGCCCCTCGCCCAGTGAGCCCCTCGCCCAGTGAAGCCCCTCGCCCAGTGAAGCCCCTCGCATAGTGAAGCCCCTCGCCCAGTGAAGCCCCTCGCCCAGTGAAGCCCCTCGCCCAGTGAAGCCCCTCGCCCAGTGAAGCCCCTCGCCCCGGTGAAGCCCCTCGCCCGTGTGAAGCCCCTCGCCCAGTGAAGCCCCTCGCCCAGTGAAGCCCCTCGCCCAGTGAAGCCCCTCGCCCAGTGAAGCCCCTCGCCCAGTGAAGCCCCTCGCCCAGTGAAGCCCCTCGCCCAGTGAAGCCCCTCGCCCAGTGAAGCCCCTCGCCCGGTTGAAGCCCCTCGCCCAGTGAAGCCCCTCTCCCAGTGAAGCCCCTCGCCCAGTGAAGCCCCTCGCCCAGTGACGCCCCTCGCCCAGTGAAGCCCCTCGCCCAGTGAAGCCCCTCGCCCAGTGAAGCCCCTCGCCCAGTGAAGCCCCTCGCCCAGTGAAGCCCCTCGCCCAGTGAAGCCCCTCGCCACAGGCTGTCTGCCCTCAGCACAGCCCTGGCTGCTCTGTGTGTGTGTGTGTGTGTGGTGTGTGTGTGTGTGTGTGTGTCAGCCAAGTCCACACACACACCCACCCGGGGCTGGAGGTGTTTGTGTGTGTGTACTGTGGTGAGCCCTGCTCTGTGTGTGTGTGTTAGCCACGTCCACACACACACACCCGGGGCTGGAGGTGTGTATGTTTGTTGTGTGTGTGTGTGTCAGCCAAGTCCACACACACCCACCCGGGGCTGGAGGGGTGTGTGTGTGTGTGTGTGTACTGTGGTGAGCCCTCCCCCTCCCCCCCCACCCCCCCCCACGAGGAGCCAGTCTCTTCCTCTGCATTAAAAATGCAGCAGCAGCAGCAGGCCTCGTCTATAAATACAGCGGCTGGCGCTTTTCATCTGAGGAGGGCCTTGGCGTGAAACACCACCCTCGCTGCTTCCTGCTGCGGCCTCTCCACCCCCCTACCCTCACCCAACCCCCCTTCCTGCTGACGTAGAGCCGGTGCATCGAAAACGGATGCTAACCGCTACGTGCTAGAGATGGGGTAGGAGGAGGAGTGGCTTGCAGGACCCAGGTGTGACGGAAACTGCTCTACTGGCAGGATATGAGGTCCATGTGGTCAAAGCAGACGTGCCAGAAACTCACATGGGCGTGTCTGGTCTGTCGAGTCTATTTCTATGACAGGAGAAGCGCCTTATCTTGAGAGAGAGGGAGGGACGGGGATGGGGGGGGTGGGTCGTTGTTCTCTGACGTTCCTGACTCAGATCCCTTGCTCCGCGTGGGGGGAGGGGAGGAGCGGTCAGGATGGGGAGGAGGGGAGGAGTGGTGGGAGGGGAGGAGGGGAGGAGGGGTAGGAGGGGAGGAGGGGGAGGAGTGGAGGAGGGGAGGAGGAGGGGAGGAGGGGAGGGGGGAGGAGGGGAGGAGCGGGAGGAGGGGAAGGAGGGGAGGAGGGGAGGAGGGGAGGACGGGAGGAGGGGAGGAGCGGGAGGAGGCGAGGGAGGAGGGGAGGAGGGGAGGAGGTGAGGAGCGAGGTGAGGAGTGGAGGCAGGACGGCTTGGATGAATCACTGGACATGGCAAAACAGAACAGGAGAGGCTGCAGATCTGAGGTGTTGTCTCGGGGAAGGAGATGAGAGGACCGCTTTTTCGCCGTCTGTAAAGAGTGACAGAATAAGAGAGAGAAAGAGCAAGACAGAAAACAGAGAAAGATAGACAGAAGCATAAGAAGAAAGCGTAGAGAAAGAAGAAATGAAAGAGAGAGAAAGAAGGAAACACACAGCGACGCATACTACGACAGAGCTCGCACGACTACAGACTAGCACGGGAAAGAATACACGCCTAGATCTGCCCTCCTCACCCGCTAGTGTCACTCCTCCGCCCTATCTCCACCACTCCCGCCCTCTCTTCCCTCTCCTTCTCATCTCATTCTCTACTCTGCCTCTCTCTCTCTCTCCCTCTCTCTCTCTCTCTCTCAATGCTCACGTTCCTCTGTTGCCCTAGCAACAGCTGTATATCTGCTTGGTGAGTTTGCTGCAGAGGTGTTTGAGATGAGCGAAAATCAGTGTGTGCGTACTGTGTTTGTGTGTGTGCATGTGTGTTTGGTGTCGTAAGGTGTTAAAGGCTGACTCACAGTTGTGTGTGAAAATGGTCATGACTTCCCTCCTAGAGCAAGGATACTGCCTCCCTCATCCCCCACTCCAACTTATGTCCCACGCGCCTCCTCCTAATATCCTCCTCTCTTTCATGACCGACGCAGTCGTCTTAACCAGTCGAAGGGGAGAACTCGTAGAAGCGTTTGAGCTTGGCCACCAGGGGGCAGACTGCGTTCCAGGCCTTCTCCTGCAGCTGCAGATCACCTGGGTTCTGAATGGCCTGCAAGAGAAGAAGAACCATTGGGGACTTTCCAAACACTCTCACCACTGTAACACCTCCCAATCCCCTCCTGCTGATCTTGGAGGACCTACAAATGGGGCTGATACACATTAGATAGCAGGCTGAAGTCCCTAGCGAGGACACAGGGAAAGAGAAGCTAACCAGTGGCATTGAGGACACACCCCACATCGAGCAGGCTAACAGCTAGCACCTAGCTATCATCAGTGATGCTTCACACTAGCGTGCTAACTAACTAAACCACCGTCTCCCAGTCCTCCAGAGTGGAAGTGAAACTAGTGACTGAGGCTGTTTGCCGTGTCGTGATGTAGGTTACTGTGGTTACGGCCTGTCTGCCAGGAGGCTTTGATGTCTGAGATCAGAGCGGAGCGAGAGATAGAGAGAGAGAGAGAGAGAGGGAGGGAGGAGGGAGAGAGAGAGGGAGAGAGGGAGAGAGAAAGGGACGGAGAGAGAGAAGGGAAGGGAGGGAGAGAGAATGGGACGGAGAGAGAGAAGGGGAGGGAGGGAGAGAGGGGGAGAGAGAGAAGGGGAGGGAGGGAGAGAGGGGGGAGAGAGAGAAGGGGAGGGAGGGAGGAGAGAGGAGAGGGAGAGAGAGAAGGGAAGGGAGAGAGGGAGAGAGAGCACAGCTGAGCACACCTCCCCTCTCCTCAGCTCCCACGGCACAGGGGCTCAATAACAGCGTTTGATCAACGTTGTGAGACTAACGTTTGAAAGCTCCCGTGCTCGTTCACCTGGTGTTTGTTATGGAGACCACAACACACAGTGGAGCCAACGCCACCGGGCACCAATCACTGCGGCACTATCTAGCACTCACGGCTAGGACAATATTGACTGAAATGGGTAACGGTGCATTTTGCATTCCCCTTAAATATGAAGCTATGGTTACTGTCACTCTCGTTCTCTCTATAAGTGAGTGTGTTGATAGTGTGTGTGTGTGGTGTCAATAGTGTGTTGTATGTTTGGACAGTGTGTTGATAGTGTGTGTGTATGTGTGTGTCTTGACAGGGTGGTGTCAATAGTGTGGGTATGTTTGGACAGTGTGTTGATAGTGTGTGTATGGACAGATGTGTGTGGGTAGTGTGTGTGTGTATGGACAGAGTGTGTAGATAGTGTGTGGTGTACGGACAGAGTGTGTTGATAGTCTGTGGTGTGGTGTGTGTGTGTTGAGGGCGTGCTGTCGGCCGTTACCTCTCGTATCTCTTGCCCGCCCCGTTGTAGGACTGCAGCTCGGCTAGTATCCCATGAGCCTCTTCCAGTACGGCACTGACATGGTTCCACACCGCCGTCTCTGCCTCTGTGGGCTGGGCATCTGGAGGGAGGGAGGAGGGAGGGAGGGGGAGAGAGGGAGGGAGGTGAGGGGAGGGGAGGGAGGGGAGGGGAGAGGGAGGGGGGAGGGAGGGGAGGGTGGATGAGGGAGGGGGAGGGGGGAGGGGGGAGGGGGGAGGGGTGGAGGGGAGGGAGGGAGGGGAGAGGGGGAGCGGAGAAGGACGGAGAGGATGGGGGGAATAACACAGAGGACAGGGAGGAGAGCGAGAGCGAGGGGGACGAGGGAGGAGGGGAGGAGCGAGGGGAGAGCGAGAGGAGCAGTGGCTGTTAGTGAGTGAGAGATAAGCTGTAAGGTCAGGACTACTATTAAAGAGAGGTGTAAACCATACAATACCTTTGTGGCCATTCCAGATACTGAGATATGCATACCAAATGTAACATAAGGCTTTATTTGTGACACACAACGTCTATGAACTTGTGACTTTCCAAGTACAATACATTTAACTTGCGATTGCGCCACCACACTTGATTAACTCTGTGTATGAGATCCTATGAACCTTCCACGTAACCTTCCACATCTAGTAGGCATGTCTCAGGACTGGGTCTGACCTCTGGGCTCTGGGGCTCTCAGAGAGGACAGACGAGTGGTCCCACAGGTCTGGTGATCGTTCAGCCCAGTGAGAGAACATGAGAGAACCACCAGATCATTCTGTCACACAGAGGAGGAGTAGGGAGGCTGACACCTTAGAACCTGCAGTAGAGACAGCAGTTAGTAGAACCGCAGTAGAAAACCACAGTAGAACCGCAGTAGAACCAAAAGTCAGGTTCACTACAGGTTCTCACGCTCAGCAGATTCGTAGTGTAAATGAACCCAAGGTGTGTGTGTGTGTGTGTGTGTTGTACGTCAGAAGGACGCAGAGGTGAGCTCCATCCTCCGGCTGTGTGACAGAGGGGAGATCGTCTCAGTGGATCAGGAGAGTGAGGCTGGTGACGGGGGTGGCCGTTTTAGAGTTGTTTAGTTAGTTTCTGACGAAGAAAATAACATTTACCTCCTCGATTTGACACCTTTTCTTAAGGTGTCTGTTGAAATAAATGTCGACAATACAGCAAGAAAAATTACAAAAAAGAGGCAATAGTTGTATATATGTAAGAATTTCCTTTACATTGGCCACCCCTCTCGCACCAGCAGTGGACTCTACCACATCCATAGAAACGTTATAATCAGTACAAAGGAAGATACCATCTGTTAAACAGAGAGGGGTCAGACTTTGGTAAGGTTAAGAAGAAGAGCACAGATGGAAGTGACCAGGGAAGGATAGTAAACAATCCTTGCTGCTCAAATCATCACAGATTAGACACACACACGCACCACACACACACCACAACACCACACACACACACACACACACAGGTCATCTAACAGAACAGCTCACAGGGAAGATGAGAGAAAGCGCAAGGATGAAGATAGTCTTTGTCAGATAACTTCATCACAAAGAAACAGGGTGGAACAGGAGGGACAGGCACCTGACACGTTCTCTCAAGCCAGAACAACCACAAAAAACACTTTCATACTCCACAGTTGAAAAAGGGGGATGATGTGTAAGTGTGTTTCCGTGTGTCTCATCGAA